>BMAW01004911.1:0-11876 GCA_019974015.1 Nephila pilipes | reverse complement strand
CAGTTCCGTTTCGATCCATTTTTGATAAGAGTCTTTTCGTGTTTTTTTCAGATCCGTTTGGATTCCCGTTTGATTTATTTGGTTTCTGCATTGAACTTTTTGATCAGCCAGCCGTAGCAGAAAATATTAGTTCTGCCTCTTTGTTTTTAATCACTCTTCCCTCTCCGACCGCAGCTACACAAAGAAGGTAAGAAGAACATGTTGTATTCATTTCAAGTTGTGTGTATACATGTATAGACTAAGCTATTCTGTTTAAAATGCACATTTTAATAAATGCATTTTTCTAAAAATAGTTGAATAGTCCATATAACGAACAATAAACAAATAATATTTGAAATATATTTAAATAATAGTCATAAAATCAATATTCTCTAGATGTAATTCTCATAAAAATTTGACTTCATAGCTTAAAATTGCGGAAATGTTCAATCATAAGCGAAAAATGCTTTGAGAGATCAGTTATTTTCTCGTTAATAATTAATATGTTGTTTTGGAATGTTATTATAATTTAAAAATGACGCCTGACCTCATTTGTAATTAGAGTAATTTCTTACTTTCACATTGTGCTAGTGATGAGCTTGTAGATGATTTACTTCGATCAATCCCTCTGTTTTTCTCTGTTATCGAATATAGTCTCTAACCTCTCTATTTACTGTTTAACACGTTACTTTTTTACTAACCAATACACTATAGTACATACTGTTCTGTCTAAAAGGATTTCATTAAAAGGACTGAGAGAGCTTCAATATTTTATAACAGTTTATTAATGACTTGGACGGACACACACAAAAAGACAAATATTTCAAATCAGAAGGTGGGGGGAATTATCGTTCTAGATAACAATTCGAATTCGACGCATTCGCAGCATCGCCATGTTCTCAAGTTTTGTTTACTTTCTCCGAATTCGACTAGCGTTGCCAATCGTAGTTTAATAAACTATACAAAAATAATTGAGCCCTCGCGACACATACTATTTCGGATTACTGAAGCGTAAGACGGTGTGCACGACTCTTAACAATAGTTTGTATTAGTCTTTTTGTATAATATAAAACTTTAATAATTTTTGCTCCATTTAGAGGTTAGTAATACCTTTTATACTACACACATCCACAAAAATGAATTGAAAAGTAATGCCTCCATGACAATGATTTTTTAGTTTGTAGTCCTGTTTTCACTATTCTTGTTGTGCCTAAAAGCTGCACTAGTTCTCTATGTAATCATCTTCTTAATGATCAAAAGTTCATCAGCTTGTTCCTTTTCCATGATTTCATATCATCGCGTAACTAACCGGACAAACCCATCGGAGAAGAATTCAGCTGGTTGTTGTTGACATCAGGTTTTAATAGATGCTTTGACCTCATCATCAGAACAAAAATGATGTTCCTGTGTTCTCTTTCATCCGTGGGAAAGAGTGAAAGTCGCTTTTCTGCTTCATCTCCATCTCTATATAGGTCACTATCTTCTTCAGTTCCCAAAACACCATTGACACCTAGGAACGAAGGAACAAGTGCCTTAAATAGAGGACTCGAGTAATTTTTTAAGAAAAACAAAACAATTGAAAACCGGATGAGAGGTATTAAAGTTATGGAGATGCACATGGATTACTTTTCAAACAAACCTTGTATATATTCTGAATATTATGATTTAGATGTGACTTTCCATAAGTGAACTAACTCCATTTCGATTGTAATATTGACAATATGTTCGAAGAATATATTTAATGTAAACATGTGTCTGAACGCTATGTAAGATAAAAGGTGTTTTTATGTGGCATATTTCACCTCAGAAATTTCATTTATTACTGTATAATATTTAATATATAAAATTTTGTTCTATAATTATTTTTATTTCTCGTTATATTTCCGCTTGTCAATTTATTCCCACAAATCAATTACAAAAACTTTAGATTTCTTTAATGTTTAATAAATCTTGGTAATCTGATAGATATAAAAGTTAAACGATGGAAACAGAATAAAAAAATAATATCATCAACCATATTTCAGTCGTCAAAAAATAAATAATTCTCATTGCAGCTGCAAAAAATTGGTATTATTTCTAATCACTCAAATGAGAATGAATTATGTTGTTAATACATTGATTAATTTTTTTTAATTAATTTTTAATACATTAATATTTCATTAACGTCTAAAAAGAATGTATGGATTATGGAATTTAAAGTAGATTAAAATAGATAATGCTCGCGATATTCATAGTTTACTGCTGATAGCTCAAATAAAACTCAATAACGCTGTTAATACGTCAATTAATGTTAATTTTTGATCAATTGTTAATGCATTAATTAATAGTTGACTATCTTCTAAAAATAATTTATCGATTATGGAATTTTTAACCGTTTAAGGTAGGTAATGTAAGTGTATAAAATTATTCAATGTTTCACATTTTATTTGAATCCATTAATTTCAGATAAATTCTTAAACAGGTTTTAAGGGATTATTTAGTAAGGTAATTCTTGCAAATTATTTGTCAACAAAAAATAATTTTTAAAACTATAATGTTTTAAAGAGTTTTTATGAGATCTAGCTTAAGATTAAAATGAATCAATGCTCCTTATCTGTTTTCCATCAGGCAGTGTGGTGAAGTCTGTTAAAAATTGAAATATTTCCTCTGTAGTCAAACGTTTTTCAGTGTGCTTGAAGAAAAACTCATGTTTAGTCTTAATAAATCAAATCAGGTTTTGCAAATGCTTTGCTTCGTTTTGCAAACTCACATTAGCTATTGTAATACACATGACCATTTATAAAATTTCGTTGTAACAAAAAGAATGAATAAATTTTCTTTTAATAAGATTTTATGTTTGTAGCATCTTAAAATCCAAATATGAAATTGACTGTATGATTTCATGTCACTTTAAAACAGCTTTTATTAAAACAAGAGAAAAGCTAACATTTAAATTCATTAATCTTCAAAATATGAAGGCGGTATGAAAACTACCTGTGTTAGGAATGGAAATGATGTAAAACATTTTGGCATAGTGCATTCACAATAGATATTTAAAATAAGTTCATGAATACGACACTCTTCGCATTTCAAAAAATTCATCGATATGAATTGGCTTGCCAATGAGACCGTCATCACCTTCTTTGGAGCAGATTCTTCGGAAGCAAGTCATTGCCTTGATTGTTCCTTGGTTTCCGATGTTTATGGATGAATCCAGGTCTCATTGACGGTGATAATTTGATGGAACAGTTTTCGCGGCACCAACAGAATTTGGCAGCACATGGATGTGAGATCAATGCCAGATTTGTTTTAGTGTACTTTAAGGGATGGCAACATACAATGGTAACACCAACTTGCCTTAACATTGCCATCTGTCATTGACAAAATGTACTTTTTAAACCCCCTAAGCGTCTTGAAATCCTCATTACAATTTTTTCCCCTTAAATTTCGAGTAAAATCTGAAAACTTAAAATATTTTTGCTGATATGAAATTGATTGCATCATATTTTTACTGGACTTGATGCCATTATAAGAATGTATGTAAACAAAAAAAAAGTAAACTTTTAAATGTTCTTAGTTTTTATATATTTCGGGGCAAAAACATTTTACATCGAATAATAAGTGTGTAGTCAAATAAATTCAATAATTCTATACCAGTGTTTCTTCCCATGAGTCATCAAAAACCATGCTTCATTTTTTTTCTTCTTAAACCGTTAAATTTATTCTGGATTAACGAACGGTGTGCGAAAGCAAATGTGTTTTGTTTACCGAACTTAAATTCCTTTGCGGGAATTTACTTCATCTTACGTATTTGAAATTAAAATTTATGGATTTGACACGAACGGAGCACTTAACCCTCTTTAACCCACACATTCGTCATCAAAAAATCACTAATCTCAATTTTCAGGAAATTGCATCAATCTCTTTCAACTCCTCCCATCCTCAGTTCGATTTATGAGCAGTATTTTAAGTGACCCGGAAGTGATTTTTCTTAGTAAAAATAGATCGCATTGTGTCTAAGGGAAAGATTTATGGCGCTCTTGCTAGCTCATTAAATGTACTTGCGGCTTTCTATTTTAATACTTAATAGCTGTATTAGCTAGTTACGTTATATTGCTTGTTATGCTTTGGGTAATCATTAACTGTTTGAAGGTATTTTTTGCCTTGATTATATTCTAATTATCAAATAGGTCGAAAAATCAATATTAGTTCTACAAGAGTTTAAAAATATATAAACATTACGATGCATTCTGGATCAAACCTATAATTACTTGTTTATTATTGTTTTCCGAACTGGTTTCCATTTCCTTTGAGGGAAGCTTTTTTTAAAATCCTGCATTTAACTTGAAACAATATATTTTTAATTTTATATTGTACATTACAATAATAAATTTTGAATTATTTTGTAAGTTTTTTGATACTTTTATCCGAAGAAATATTCTTTTCGGATGTTAACGCACATTATTATAATTATCTTAGATAGTGTATACAAAATTAATAACAGAATGCTTTTAAATTGGATAAATTTTCGAAGAGTAAGGAAACAATGTTAGTCTTTAATTTATAATTAATTTTTCTAGTTTCACTTGAGGTTTTAATAAAGATTTGATCGATATATTAGTTTTTCTAGTGCGAAATTTGAATTCCGTTTTCCTTTTGAGATCATTTGCAAGAAACTGTTTTTCATTTCGAAGAAGTATGATAACATTCTCGATCATATGTTGCAGTTCGAATAAAGAAAGTTGTTGAATACATAAAAAAATTTTTAGTTTATAGGAAGGAGTGTCGTGAGGTTATTATTGTTATTGTTAACACTGGTAAAAAACGAGCTTTTTGAGCATGGGTTTTCTTTCAAACTTCATAACTGTAACATAATTTTTTACGCCTTAAATTTTAAGAGCAGAAAGGTACGTTGAGTCAAATTGAATTTATTCAGCAATTAGTTTTAATAATTTATTTTATTATTTGACGTTTATTAAACGTCACAACGCGTTCACGTTGTAAACAATTGGAATGATGAGTAAAATTTAATTCTTTAAATAATTAGCTTTAATGAATTAATTTTTATTAATTATAATTAGATTATCGTATTGTCACCCAAAACAATAGTATACAGAGCATTTCAGCTCAATTGAGCGCGCTTTAAAATGGGAGAAAAAAGCTTTTAAAGTTTTGAACCCATTAAAAATAATCGAGGTATTCGGATAAAATTTATTCTGCATATTAATTACTCATTTAGTATATAATGTTGTACATTGCAGCTATTCATATTGATTTGTTTGGTCCAGGAAGCTTTTGATTGAAGTGATTCGTAATATTGTTAAGTTTTTATTAATATCTGAGGGTATCGTTGAGTTTTAAAAGGGATAGAAACTTAATTTTTTATATGATATTAAGATTTTTCTCTATATAATCACTATCCAAGTTTGAATTGTTACGAAGAAATAGCCGAGAAATCAAAAAAAAAAACATTTATAATGCATGTTAATTAATCTTTATGTGCATAATATTATTATAGCTATTAATGTCAATTTATCTGGTTTCAGGTAGTCGTTGATTAGAGTAACCCGAAATGTCGTAAAGGTTTAATTATTGCGGAAAATAATTTAATTTTTGTTTATTAATCTTAGGAATTCTCTATATAGTCTCAATCCAGAGTTATACATTTCTCCCAGTGTTTCTTGATATTTCGATGATCGCCATTGTAGAGCTAAGCTGAGCGAACTCTTATCTTATCAATACTGCGAATTACTTCAATCGACGACTTCCTTAAACCAAAAAAAAATCGACTGAACAATATCCCTGCACACTTTACGAAATGAAGGGGGGGGGGACGTGTGCCTTAGTAAGAATATTTATCCTTACAGAGTTGGGAGCGTTTTATTCTTTTGTCAGTCCGATCTCTTTTGAAATTTTTAGTTTATGGTTGGTTATTTCCACTTCTCGCGAGATTGGGGCTAAATAATCCCCTCAGTAAATGTTAGTGCTGTACTCGTTATTGATCAACGAACGGTAACAGATATAATCAGCAGTGGCTGATGCATTACATAATCAGTAATGGAATAACGTAATTTACATTTAACTCGTATCATAGAATTGCACATTGGAGCATTAGCGAGAGATGAACTAGCAATTTTGCGCCAAGATCGTATGACGTGGGCAATATACGAACGTGCCCATTACTATTCCTAATTAGAGGTCGGTAATTAGCAGCTCTTCCTTCATACCGCTGCACTATTTATTTGTCGTGTTAGTTTCGAATATTTTAGAATCCCGGTAACTATATTGGATTCGTGAACATAATATTAATCTTATGGAACACACTATTAACACATCAATCAATAACTCCCGAGATTAACATTGAAAACAAAATTTTTTTTGCAAAATTTTTTTTTATTCATCAACATAACACCTTTTGTTAATCACCTTTTAGGGTGATACAATCGTTCCAACGCTTTTCCAAATCTTTTTTTTTTTTTTTCGCAAAGAAATCTTTTTTGTTGCGAGTAAATAGCGATAAACAGCTTTCTGAATCATCGACTCGTTGCTGTTTTTGTTCCATCGAAAGCAATCGCGGCACCCACTTGGAAAAAACCTTTTTCACTTCACTTCAAAAAACCTTTTTCAGTAAATACACTTCCATATGATATCTGTGTCATCTCAGCAATCTCACGGAGCTTCAGTTTACGATCTTTCATTATAATTTTTGTCACTTCACTCACATTTTCCGGTGTAACGGCTTCCACAGGTCTACCCGAGCGTTCCGCGTCATTTGTGTCGGTACGACCACGTTTAAACTCGGCAAACCACCGACAAATCGTTGCTTTTGATGGACAAGAGTTCGGGTAACATTTTTCAATCCATTGTTTCGCTTGCACGGTGTTTTTACCCATTAAAAAACAATGTTTTATCAGAACACGAAACTCGGTTTTTTCCATTTTTTAAACAAACTACAAAACGACTTTACTCCAACCTCGATAACTCAGCTGTTTTTGGTCCGATCGACGTAAAATTTTGACACGTTTCAAGCAAAGGTTAGTACTCTAGAAAGATCTGGTTACTGGTTTACTACGAGCGCCATCTCTGGGTTAGTCTCGGGAGTTATTGATTGATGTGATAGTTGTCTTTTCTAGTATTAAATATTATAATTATGTGAATAGAATAAAGTGAATGGCAAAGATTAAAAGGTAAACTAAATGTCTGCTTGCTTTCAGTTTTCCTTTGAATTCAGAAAAAATATTAAAAAATATTCTGAAAATTCTGAAATATGTTTTTAAAGATTTTAAATACTCCCGCAGACTATCCGTTCAAATGGATGTAACAGTATTTCCTGAAACGGAAAGGAAAAAAAAACGATGAACAGAAACGTCTTTCTTTTTGTATGTTTTTGGATCTATTTTATTCCTTTTTGATAGCGTAGCTTTCAGACGGTAATCAGTAATTTTATTGGATTTCAATTCGGCTTATGAATTCAAGGTGACACGAGATTGTGATTGTTTATTAACGTCACACTGAGAAGCAACACGAGGGCTATTGGTGACGGATCTCGTAATTTTGAATCTTTGTTCAAGTAATGAGGACGACATCTGAGATGGCCCCTCCTTCACCAAACTTCCACTCCATGCCACTTGGCGGATTCGAGTTTCCGACCAGATTTAACGTGCATAAGTCTCGCTGCGTGGCAGGTCTTGAGTGACATCAGAGCGCCAAACTCAGGACTCGTCGAAACGCCGTTTCCAAGTCCCCGACTATGACCATCGGCTACCGCGGCCACGTGATTATACGGGAACCTTGATTCTTAAAATTTGGATTCCTTTCCAATAAATATAATAGGGATGTAATGTGAACTTTTGGGCGAATAACTACTTTAGAAGCCATAGAATCAAAAATAGATTTTCTATGGCGCTTCTACAGTAACTCTTCAGCTGTAAATTCAAACACTACTACTGCTCTGCCGCGGTAATGTGGCCGCTGTAGCCTAGTGGTCATGGTTTCGGATTCGTGACCTGTGGTTTTCGTTGACTCGTCGGTTCGATCCTTGGCCGCTAAAGACCCGCCGTGTAGCCGGGGCTAATGCACGTTAAATCTGTCGGGGGCCCAAAGTCCTCCCATTGGTGTGGTGTGGATGTTAGGAGAGGGTTTGCCAGCCTAGGTGTCGTTCTCGTCACTTGATCAAAGTTCAAAATTACGAGGTCCGTCGCCAATAGCCCTCGTGTTGCTTCTAGTGCGACATTAATACAAACTAAGCTAAATCTGTCGCGGTAATAATGCGCAATACAATTATTAAGTAAAATAAATAAATAATATAAAAATCGAATGTGTCATAAGTAGCTCGATTAGAAGTATGATTTTAGAAAAATAATAAACCCCTAGAATTTTCTTTTTCTGTTTATTTATTTATCAATGAATTTAGTGGAACATTTTTGTTGCTTCAGTCAATAAACATAAATATTGAATTGGTATGCGAAAGTAACCGATTTCTGATATCGAATTTTTCCATCCACTATTTTCACAAAGTTTGCGAGATACAAATTTAATAAAATATAATTCGATTTAGTTAACTGTTTATTCTTGCCTTTTTAATGGTAAAAGTATTACGGTTTAAATGCAACCAAACAAAATGACTCAGTAAACCTCGTTACATTGTTGATTATATTCGTATGTCGTTTCATGTTGAACGCTATTAAAATGCTCCCTTGCATAAGCAACTAGTTCGAGGTACAAAACATGAAATATTATATATTAGAGAGCACAGTGCCCGAAAACAATTTTATTATTATTTACATGTATGTCTTTTCTAAATAATTGTATAAAATTTAATAACTCTAGCTACAATTTTTAGCAGTTTATTTAAAATTTTTGTAACAGTGTGCAAATTCTTTCATTGACCTTCAAAACTTGTAAACTGCTTTTCTCGTTTTTTTTTTTTTTTTTTGTATGTTCGTAACGATTTTGTACTTAAAATGCTAAAGCAAGTTTTGCTAACAATATAAAGTTTTGAAATTTGTTCTAGTTGTTTGCGCAAAATGCTTGTTATATAGAATAAATAGTTATTTTTAAAACTTCCAATTTAGGTGCAGTTGTTTTTTAACTGTTTTTGAAGTGCCTGATAGAAGAAAAAAAATTGTGTAATTATAAATAACACTAATGCAATCCATTCCACGCGTAGTATAGTGAGAAACACTCTTAAAAAACTGAGGAAATTTTTTTTTTTCAATTATTAAGAAATATTAAAATTTGTAACATAAGTAGGAATTTTGAAACAATGAAATGTTTTGACAAAATTTAAACTTTAATTAATTATTTGAAAACAACGCTTTTTTTTCTTCTCCTTGAAATGCGTATTTATGTGTCTTCAAATATGTTGAAAAAAAATTTTTTTTGTAAGTATCTGAACTGAAGGAAATTGCTCTCACGGCATTATATCCTCTTTATGTTTTTTTGAAATTATTCATTTCAAAAGCAGATATACATGTAATTATCAAAATCAATTTGTAGAAATGTGATCGAAAAATATTGATTCAAAAAGACAACTGAATATTAAAGTGCTACTAGTAATAATAAATGAATGTTAAAAGAGGATTATGCTAATACTCTAGAAACAATGTATGCTTATCTCTCCACTCCACTGGCGAATTGTCGTTCAACGCTGTGTTAAACAAAAAAGTGCACAAAGCCCTTTTCTAATTCCATAAATCATGGCTTTGCCCAAATCTTCGTATAAGTTAGAATACAATGACGAATATTCTGGTGAGTTACGACTAAGATTATTCATTTGCCTGAAAAATGGAGTGTAAACTTTCACCCTGAAGAAAAATGACTTTGAATTTGTTGTTTGAAGATTATATACTTAAAGTCAAAAACATGACATTGTTGCCTTTATACACGATGAAAATGGACGCTTCGGGAATTCAATTTGACAAATTTCACGGCCCAATGCTCTTGTTAACAATTGCTGTTGTATTCTGTGCAGTTATTCCACATGCGTATAGGTATATGTTTATGTTTAAAAAAATAATGGTTGTTTTCTTCATTGAATGTTATTGGAAAATACTTGACTTCTGTGATGCTACTTTTTTTTTTTTAAAAAAAAGCAACAGTCTCTTATTCCGAGAAAACGTTTAGTGAGAGAAAAAAAAAATGCATGTAGTAATGTTTTTTTAAATTCTTATTGTTTGATGTCTGTTTTAAGAAACACATTTATTAATGGAATTTCGAAAAATGTTTCAGAATTTATTTTATCACGTTAAAATTATAAAAAAAATAAATAAACCACTTACCAGTTTATTATTTGTTATTTAAAGTTCACAAGAATAATATGTAATAAAATAAAAGTTTTTAAAATGGTTACTTTTGATAATATTTATTTTTTAGTCCATAGGTTTGAATAATCTAGGAATTGTTTATGAGAGGCAATTTTCAGTAATTCTTACATCAATACTTGTCTTTCCTCTTAAGATTCTTCCTGAAAAATTGGATACATTTTGATGAACTCTTTGTCACACTGTTATTTTGATTGTTTATTTTTAAAATATTTTATGTAGTGTAGATCCTTCAATTTTAAAATATAATAGGATCTTGTTGTGAATATAATTGTTTCAATATATTTAATTTTTTTTATTGTTTTACTTTCTTAAGTTTGGGATATCTTAGATAATAATATGTGAATAACGTTAATTTATTTACTTTGTTACTAATTAAGAATACATGGGATGAAAAAACTTATTTCGTATCTGATTGTCTTGGTGTTTTCTCTAATATTTTATGGTAATTTTTTATAGTAATAGTTTTATTATTATTAAATTTTTTGTTTATTCCAAATTCTTATTATTTATTTAAATTTCTTTTAATTTATTCAACATTTTTTAAAATATTTATTCTAAAATTTTATTTGTTTCCTTTTTTCTTATTTAATCTAAATACTTATTATTTTTAATTTATTACTCTTTCCAATGTTAATCTTTGGAAAAACAATAGTGATTCTCTAAACCATTGTAATAGCATGTGTTGTTGGTCTTTACTCCGTTTTTTGTTAAACACTGTAACAATTTGAAATGGGAATATATATGGTATGGAAATGCTGCGTGCAATTGCTTTGTGTAGGGTCGGATAAACGTTCCTTTACTCATATATTTCAATGTAGAGTTTACAAAAAAAAGTTCGTGAAAAACTAAAACATAGTGAGGTAATGATGGAACAAAGATTAAACGCTTTTTAAAATAGAGATACTCAACCTACGAGTAACATTTGTTGATGGAGTTTAAGGAGTCTTCAATACCCTAAAAATGACCACAAAATCGATTTGTTGAATTTTATTTAGAAACATTCTTTGAATAAATATGTATGAGAACAAGATGTTCGAAGAAATGGAATCGAAAAATATAAGCAAACAAATTTTGGATTAAACCACTCCTTTTTTTTAGAGATGTTAGTGCTTTAATGCCAATTTTTTAAATAGCAACATTTGGAAAACTAATTCTATTTTGTTTTAATCATAACTGTAGATTGTTTATTGCTGTTTTCTGAGTGATTATAACTTGAACTATGAGCGATTTAGATATTACATTAATGTAATTTTTTCCTTGTAACATTATTTCCATGTATTCAATTTGAATCTAGACATTAGTTGGTGCTTTTGTCCCCCCTCATGCCTTTCGGCAGAAGGGCTCCTTTTAACTACTGCCTTCCAACTCCTTAGTGTAGGGTTTGAGTTCGTTTGTTCGTGTTTCGTTGGAAATTCTCATCAATTTTGTTCTATGTTTCGTAAGTTTTGCTTATGATCAAGTAGCATATACAGCCCATTAAATATCTTAAAAATAAAAATAAAGAAATCTTTATGTTTCATAGCTGATACTTCTTTCAAATAACACCTTCATATACTTCCGTGTAACACATACACACACACACACACACACACA
>BMAW01004908.1:132529-228792 GCA_019974015.1 Nephila pilipes | reverse complement strand
TATATATATATATATATATATATATATATATATATATATATATATATTCAGGTTAGTTTATTGCATATATTTCAATGATATAAACTGTATTCAAAAGTCCGTTTGAAAATCTTTCGCCGCTATCGATTATTTTTATATAAATCGAATTTTTCTTCAATTTCGTTTTGATAAATCAAGTTTTGGAATACAATTCAATTTTTTTGAGATTTTTTTTCTGGAGTCTTTTGAAGCAAAATAAATTTTTCTCTCTAGAAATTTCTACAGTTTGCATACTATTTCGATTTTTTTGACTAATATATATTTAGATATATTTGTCTATTTTTGCATTTCATTATCGATTCATCGATGCAAAATATATATGAAGTGGTTATTATTATTATTGCATGACTAAGCCATTTCGTCTAAGGAATATGATACAAAATTAAAAATGAGGATTAATTTTAATTGATTGTTGAGGGAAGTAAGTTCAAATATGTGTGCTGAGGAAATGTGGTGTGTGTCTATGTGATTAATGATTATATCTTTCCCGAATTTTTCTTTAAGAAATTTAGAAAGATATTCGTTTTTTTAAATATAGCTTTAGAAATTCGTGAGTAAAATTGTAGATGGTTTCATAACAAAACTGAAGAGTTTACAGTGTGCTAAGCTCTTCCCCTAAGACTTAGAGTTATGTTCCATCCCAGAAACCCATATTAAACTTGGTTCTGTAATCAGATCACTTTTTTTATTTATTTATTATAATTTTAAATTTACTTACTGCCTATAACATTTCATATTCTTTAATTAAATTTCCGGAAAGGTGATTCAGAATAGCTTGTTTTTTATTGCTATTAAAAATATTTTTATGAATCACAAAATAAATAAATAATTTTTCTGTATGAAACTGATATTTGTCAAAAACTTATTTATTTGTCATCGGTATAGTTCATTGAATAAAATAACAATCCTTACCAACCGAAATGAAACATGATTAGTGAAATTAGATGAAAATAAGAAGTGTAGTGAATTAAATTAGAAATACTGATATAAACGAAATAGGGAAGTGAAAGGAAAGAGAAAGGAGATAGAAGGTAACGAGTAGCTAATATATATTTTAAAGCTAGATTGAATTGTTGTAATTAATCGTTTATATTGAAAGTAACTTGAAACAATTATTAGTTAAAGTAATAGGAGTTGAACCAGTATTAAGTAAGAAGTGATTGAATCGGAAAGAGATATTTGGTAAGCTATTACCTTATTGTTTGAAAACAAACTAGGATTAATGGAGTTAAGAGGTTTTTATTCTGTGTTGATAGGTAATAAACTGTGTTGTCATTCTCTCACGTCTCATCAATTAGAGTTCAGAAATTATTGATTATTTAATGAGAAAATATGTGTGCAGTTCAATAATAAAGGATGTTATTGTTTATCAACATCACACTGAGAAACAACACGAGAGTTAGTGGTGATTGACATCGTAATAATTATGAATCTTGGTCAAGAGACGAGGTCGACACCCAAGTTGACACTTACCTCTGCAAACTTCCACGCCACGTCACTGTGAAGAAGTGGGGCATTTATTAAATTTAATGAACCTCTGTCCCACTATATAGCGAGTCTTTGGTGATGTTAGGGCTTGAACCCATCACTCAAAGAAAACAACGGAGGCTTGAAGTCCGCGACCTTGAAGACTAGGGTACCGTGGCCACAAATAATGAAGGAAGGCTGCTATAAATTAAGAAAGCATTTCAATATATTCATAACCAGACAAAGAAGGAAAAAAATTTCTGTAAATCTCGTTTGAACTAAGAGCATGTACTAGAACTAAAGCATTTGTAATCCATTTCACACACTAAAATAGCTTCTATGCTCTTATTATTATTTCTATGCTCTTCAAGAAATTATTGTTCATCGTTGAGTATAGTACTAATATTTTTAAGTAAATCAAAATTATCTCAAATATTATATCAATAGTTGATGGGAATTGCAATCAATAAAAATCTCCTGTCTCACTTCATAAATATAACATTATTCTAAAACAATATAGGTATATTCAAGTAGGTACTTACGAAAAATGTTCATCGCGCGTGGATTCAAAAAATTTGCTTAGCTAAAAATTTCTGTTATATGAAAATATTCAAAATTATTGGTTTATAACCTCTACATTGATTTGTGCTCCAAACTATGAAACGTTTTTCTCTAACTGTAGAACTTATAGTCGAATTTAGGCAGAATGAAGCATTGTACCAACTGTATTTGAAAACAGGTAGTCCTTTGAGTAAATTATTGGATAACTATTCATACCCATAAGCATTTTATGATTCAGAAGTAAGCGATTCAGGTAATTTTATACCTCATGTAATTCATCTTCATCTAATTTTCAATAAAAGTAATTTAATTAAATGATATACTACTTAGACCTTGGTAATCTGGTTCTTCAAAGGAAGAACTGAATAAAGCAAAAAAAAAAAAAAAAAAACGAACTTATCTTCAACAAATTTTATCAATCATATTTTAAAAATTTCGCTTTGGTTAGGCTTAATCATGCCAGAGACTGAGTTAATAAAACATATAATATCAACGCCCCTTCTGGACCATCTCGAAGTCCGTAAGCCGACCTCTAAAGTTGAACTGCTTCAATTTCTATCTCAATATGGAAGGTGTCATTTAAATGAAGATGGGAACAATCCTCAATTAATTCAAAGCTGGAGAAATTTCAGTTTGAATAGACATCGCCATAAGCGAGGTAATGCTCTTGATGCACATAACGTAAGGCAAGCTAGAGATAGGCAATTCAAGAATATCGCCAACCGTAATATTATTAGCCGTCAAAATTTTGATCTCTCTCCAATTGCTTTCAATTCATTGTATATAAAACCGGTAGATACTTACAATCAATTTAAGTGGAAGTTCGAAAAAGTCATTAAAGCCTTTCAACATCAACTACAAACTGTGAAAAAGAAGTCTGGGAGATTACAGAAGCGGATACGATGTTTTTTGAATAACCAATATCAATATATTAATCAAAGTTTTCCTTTTGCCTCTAGTGGTAATGATAAATACTTCAGTCACTCTATTGGAAGGGGTTCGAGAAGCACCTGGCAAGGAAAGTCTCCTAATCAATATGATCAAGGGATCCGAGAGCGGCATAAAGCTGATCGCACAAAGCAAGGTTATGATTCAGCAGATGGAACATCGCAACTATATGTGCTACCTCACCGCGGGATGGGGGCCTTTACTCTGGCGTCATCAACGGATAACAACATCCGACACCTGCAATGGAGAACGGAGTCCTTCCGCAAGAGTCGTAAACAAGAAGATAACCATGGAAAATTGAATTCTGGCCTCAACTGTGGGACTATTAAAAAACGGACTATGGAAATCTCACTGCCAAGCCACAAGGGTTTTCAAGGAGCCAACCTCGAGTTATGCCTATCCATTCCAAGGGATCAACAACAAAACGCCAGATGACAGCCGATCCCACAAGCCAGAAGGTAGTTATTCAGCAAGATTCTTGTTAACAAAGGAAAGTCAAGACTAATTATGAGGTTGTATTACTTTTTGTTATTCTAATTTGAAAGAAGGTATTTTTGGGAGAGCAAGTTTTTGGTTTTGCGGCTTGAGTTCCAGTGCAGTGAAGCAACTTTGGCTCTTACTCCACTAAAAGCAGTGGACATTAATTGAAAGTTTAAATTTTTTTTTCAATTGTAAATCACCAAGTTGGTGATATTTCCAGACCGAAAGTAGTGAAATTTAATTTTAATGATTGGAACTTTTAAACTTTAAAAATTTTTTAAAGTATAACATTTGTTTACGCATTGACTTGTTTTATTAGGAGTAGCTGTCTTGTTAATTACTGTTCATAAATTATGTATGTAGTCATTTCATAATTGTATTTATACTATACAACTGGTCACCTCGCTGCATAATTAGGGATCGTGACTACTATAAACACTTAGCGCTGCGTTAAGTTCGCATTTTATATTGTTCTGTCTCTTGACCAGATCGCGTCATGCATTAATTGCTTATATATTATGTGAAAAATGTGATGCATTTATATGAATGATAGTGTTTATTAATATCATTTATAAAACGAATTATGTACAGTACAATCCATTTCAGGGTACCAGACCCTGAGTTCATCATTAGAAATTAGCCGAAGAATTAAGATTCTCCGGCTGAGGTCCTGAAGAGGATGACTAAGGAGCTCAAGAAGATCATATGTAAGATCATTAATAAAGATTATACTGTAAAATTATATGTGCACTTGCATCCTAGTTTGTAAGCTCTCCTGGGATTTCGCCTTAGACAAGCCAATTAGTAGCAGTTTAGGAGTAATGAGAACTTAAGATCGCGAAAGTATAGCGTTTTTTTCAGCATATTATCCAAAGATTTTGAACTGAATCTTAATTTCGAGCTGGGTTACTTTACCCAACGATAAATCACATTTCATTTCTGGGGAAGAGTTGTGACGTTGGGCTATTCGTGGTTTTCACTTCACTAACCTTGGGGACTTTTAATTAAGATTGATTGCCATAAACAAGCAACCTTATCCCAACCAAAAATTAAACGTGAATATTTAAATTATGGGCAGGTAGAAATAAAGTGAAGCGAGGTAGATAGGAAGTATATAAGCTAAGCTTGGGACACACGATAGAGGTTGAGTGACTCTAGCGTTTAACAGTTGTTCTATTGTCGAAGACGAGGTCGAAGACGAGGTCGAGTGACTTTGGCGTTTAACAATTGTTCTATAGTCGAAGACGGGGTCGAGAATTGATACAACTTATTGACGGCATAGTGAAGCCTAGAAGTCGAGACAGCCTGAACTTTACTGTGTTGGTAAGACTCTGTTAATTTCATATTAGTGAAACAAATGAATATACCTAAGACGATATTTTGGGAGAGTCGGTATACATTTGTCGTTATAGTAGTAAGTTGTCAAATTAATATAGTGTGAGAAACCTGTCTAACGTCTCCTTGAATAACTTATTCACTCTTTAGTGTTAGTATATTGAGTTAAGCTACGGCGTAAGAGGCGAATGTCTATCTGTCTAATGATTTAACTTTAATTCCTATTAGATTCTCACAATAATAATTTAATTTCCTATTTTTCCCAATTCTCTTATTTAAAAGTAAGGCGTCAATTCTTATTTCCTGATATCATTCCTTTTTAACATTAATTTATGTAATCATGCGTTCTTAAAAATTCGCAGTATAAGCACCGAAATCACGATGCTATAAAGGTATTAGTCGTGTTACACATTTTATTAAATCATTAGATTTGAAACTCTATCCCTGTAAAAAAAAAGTAAAATATCTTTACTGTTTACAGTAAAATCTGTTCCTTTTTGTCTTAGAATGTATTTATCTAAGTCTTACTTATGCGTTCAACTAGTTTTTTAAAAAACCAACTTAGCCTTTTCAAGATATCTGAAAATCATTTAGCCATTAACCAGTATTAAAATTATTAAGCCATTCGTCGCTTATATTCTGTTTTGTTGATTCTTTTAGAACAAATATGAATAAAGCTATTTTGGTGCACGTTCACTCTAACAGATTTCGAACACCTATTTTTGAACTTGAATATATAAATTCAAATAGATTTTTCTAACAGAACTGCTACTACGAAAAAATATTCTACTTTAGGTTGTTTTGATACGAGGGTGTACCAAAAAGAACTTGTATTTGAAGACAGATAGCATCATTAAAATGAATTGGTGTTACCATTGGGTGCTGCCATCTGTTAAACGGAGCTGAAACAAATCTGGCATTGCTTCATTAGTAAGCTTCGATTTGGTAGTCATTTTCCGCCAAATCAAAATTTGATTGTTGTTGGGTTGATTTGTCGACTTCATTTTGCGTCGAGTCGTCACCGCTGATGAGATGATTGGATTTATCTTTATGGACTTGAAATCAAGTAACAGTCAAAACTTTGTGTTGCTTCCGGTGAATCTTTTCCCAAAAGAGAAGAAAATGATTTCATCGGCCGGAAAAGATATAATAAAGAACTTTGGAGGTGCGAAAGGCGTTATGATCACGAATACGAGTAACTGAGGCTTAAACAGCTGTCTAGTGAGTCACGATGCTTACTAACAGCAAACCTGTTTTGATGTTATGAGCACCCCATCTCATGGAATTTTTGAGAAAATACTGAACGTCCCTCATACTTTGAAACGAAACCTGAATTTTGAAAATTATCTTAACAATTCGTATAAAATGGCATTCAAAAAGGTACAGAATAAGTATTCTCTAATTTAGTTATATACTACAGAGAGTTATGTATGTTTTTCCAACATAAAAATTCAAACAGCGAGTAAATGATTTTAAAAAGGAAAATTATGACCTTTTTAATGTTGATAATACACATTAAGGAATTCCGTAATAAGGATTGCAAAGAAGACACTTTTTTAAACATTTATATGCAAAGTGTTTTATGAACAAAACAAGAAAACATCTAACTGATAATCTTGTCATATTACGTGGTTTTTAACCGCGTTGTCACTAGCATATTAATAAAAAATATTACTCAAATATCCATCCACACAAACGTAAATTACTATTACGAGGAGGTAGTGGAGCAGAATTTCAGGTTCTAGGAAATAAGAGAATATGCATTCACATTAAATACATCATTATAGTTCCTCCGAAAGAACGTAATGTAATACCCATTATGCTTTTCGTTTCAACATCCGACTGAATGTCCGAAATGTTACTATATTTCTCTTTTTTCCTAGAAGATTGCAGTTGCAATTACAGTTATCCACAATGTTGCCTTTTTTCCATCTTGTGTATAAAAATGAGCTAATGTAATGGCCTACACCAACTGGATATTTGCTTGAAATGCATTTAAGGAATCATAACGCGATAGTTTTTATTCTAAGTTAGAATAATTATTTTAAGGAGATGCTTTATTTAGTGGTTCCGCAATTAATTTTAATTAAAGGATAAACTATATATATATAAAAAAAAAACGAAATCTTCTCTCTTTTTTTAATTCTTCAATCGAATTTTCATTTTTAACTTGTTGCACATGTTTAATTTGATATAATTAATTAAATTGTAAAATAATACTATACTCTATACTTGTTTTATTCAAATGTGCCTTCTTATTATATCTAATGGTAGTTATTTGTTTCATCAATATTTAATACGAAAGTGATACAAAGTGTTATCGAAACCTTTTGAAAAGTTTTTGTATCATATTTCAAAACTAAAAATTTCAAATTTTTAAAAATTTTCAAATTTGCGCTTAGACTTATAAATATATGCGACATTGGTAAATATGTAGCACAAGTTTTATAAATACATATGTCTGACGCGTTGAATCATAGAAATCGCATAAGAAATGTCATGGTTTTAAAATTCATTCTTGATATCACAAATGGTGGGCATAGGAGATTATGGATAAATTATACTTTAAATAAAATAAAAACATCCATGTGGTGACAGAGTGTGAAAGAATAGTCCCACTCCACTGCAGATCAGGTGTAGTAAGAGGTGACTAAAATAGAAACCAGTGTCTGGTGGTTTAGCCGGTCAGCATGCCCCTGGGGATTATATCAGGGATCCTATGGGACTTACCTTCTTTGAGTAGGTGCGGGAATCATGATCCTGAGGCCCCCTAGTGATAGTGTTTCCTTCCAACGGTGTTTAATATCTTCGATAAACATCCCAGTGGTCCTTCTCCATTTTCAACCCTCCTTGTCAACCAATCTTCACCTTTTTATTTTTATTTTTTTTCACGCGTCTATTTCACATAATTAAATTGTTTGACGCAGCACGGCCACATCTATCTCTCGTGCCATTAAAAAATACAATCACTCATTCACTCCAAAGCAATGAAAGCTGAAAGCATTTGGGTATTTTCCGAGAATAATATGTCAGTGGATATATTGTTCTAATCATTTTGTTGCAGTACAAAATTATATATAAATAACTGAAAAATTATGAAAAATAAAATGTGATTACATTTTTAATATTGTAGTCCCTTATTTATCAACTAGGCTTCAGACAAGTTCTACATTATTTTTTATTATAATTTTTTTTATCACATTTACTGATTTTTTTTACAAGACGAACTCATAAATTATGCTTATTTTTCCATTTACACAACTTAAAAGAGCAATATTTCCAACGTGGGGAAAAATATTTCTTAATTATATTACTTTTGGTAACAGAATGTGTTCATTCTGTGATAACTGTATATAAAAGTACTAAAAAAAACCATTGCATAAAATACAAAAGAAAATAATATTAGGTAACTTTCATAAATTAAATCTTACAAGAGAATGGCTGAAGCCTATAATTTATAATAACTATTACTATTATTTTTACTTTTACAATACTTTATATTATTATTTAAACTTTTACAGTTATTTTTACTATTATTTATGCTATTTTCCTTATTTTTACTATTATTTTTACTTTCACTATTATTTTTACTCTAACATAAATATTTTACATTTTTTACTCTAATATTCATACTTTTTTTCTGTTATTTTTGTATTTATTTTATTATTATTTATACATTTACTATTTTTTTTTACTATTATTTATAATTTTTCAATTATTATAATTATTTATATTTTTACAATTATTTTTTTCTTTTTATATTATACTCTCAAAGAACTCGAAAAAGACTAAGCAAAATAGATGCTATTTAATGTAATAAATGCTCGTTTTACACAATTGAATTTATACGTTAAACTATCGATAAAACAGCTAAAATACAGGGGTTTGCAAAAGAAATATACCAACTTTCAAGAGCTTTTTTTCCTTTAGTAAAACTAAAGCTACAACCCGTTTTGGGAGCACATTTATTAAATACTTCACTCACTACTACTATTACTCTATAACTACTAAAACTAGCTACTAATCATCATCACCTCAGATTTCAGTTCACGGTTGTCCTTAGACAAAAAAATACATCGGGTTGTATAACAACAACAATATTTATTTACTTCTTACTACCGTTCGCTTACAACAGCTCCTCTCGGAGATTCGGTCAGGTCCCGTCTGAGGGGATCGTGTGACATCACACTCTCTCCCTTTACAAATGAACGCCCTCTAGAGGCAGGCTCTAAGTAGGGAAGTTAACAGTTCGGCCAACCTGATATACAATTGTCCCAATTGTGCAGTTACAATTAAAACAAAATCATTAATAACTGATACACTTTAAAACCATTAATTATCATACACAAAATATCAATGCTTAAATTCCTCAAACACTTAAAATAGCAAATATCAAATTATACACAAACATCAATACTTAAATTCTTCAAATACTTAAAATAGCAGATATCAATTACCGTATACAGATAAAATATCAATAATCATGCACAAGTCATTTTACATGATCACCCTTATATCTACATTTCACTACAAATTATCTTTCATTCCTATCAAGTAGTAATTCTAATTTAAAGCTTATAAAAAAAAATCTTAATTATCCTACAATTTAAAATATTATTTTTCCTTGATGAAAACAGAATTACTTCATTATCTGCAAATCATTCGAAATATAAAATTCACATGTCAAAATATTGAACTTATAACTTTTAGATTATTAATTATCATATGTATAGGAAATGCTTGATTTTCACAGACTTCAAAGTCTCAAAATGATTCACACAGAAAGAAAAAAAAATAATTCTTTAACATTATACAATCGTTAAAACACAATTTTAGGAATTTATTAAATTCTAACAAATATAATTTTTTGTTTCATAAATGATTATAATTAATCAAAATAATACTTTACAAATATTAAATTCAGGTAAGGACCATTAAGTTAATGCAGAACAGAAACACACACATGAACTTTCACAATGAATTCCACAAAAAGAAAAGAGTTCATAGTTCCTTTTTGAAATTAAAATCTCTGATTATAAAAAAAATAATTTTGAGAAAAATTAAAACCATCTCACCAATCAGCAATTTCTTCCTCCGGCCTCTCTTTAAAGAAGTGGGGATAATTTTCTGTCATCGTTCGTTGTCTATTTGTATGTCTCACCTCCTAGGGGGTTAACCCCAGTCCTTGGTAGGGGAGAGTCTAGTGTTCATATGGCCTTGGAAGGGGGGAGGGGGCTCCCTCTTGGTCAACGAACGTGTTTGTGGTCTTTGAGTAGCATTGCCGCTTTTCTCTCTCTTTCGCTGCGTCAAGCAGCAAGCTTCCTTGATTTCATCTATACACTGCGGGGGGTATGAAAAGTCGTCGTCGTCTTCATCATCTCCGTGATGGTTTCTCCACGCCTTGAGCTGACTGACGTGAGCTGTGGTTGTGTAGAATCGGCCTTTCTGCCTTTCCTCCAGTTGAGTAACTCTGTAGGTGTCATTTGGGAGTACTTCTGTTACTATTAACGGCCCTCTGTACTTCGCTTGGGTTTTGGTAGGCTCCCCTGTTGGTTTTGCTGGACGTCGAACAACCACTATCTCTCCTGGCTCAAAGGTTACAATCCGACACTTCTTCTTGTCGTAATATTCCTTCATTTTTTGTTGCTTCTTTTCAATCACACCACGCGTTTCACTTTGGAGTTCTTTTGGGTCATTCCACATTTCAGCATCCTCATCTGCAAGTTTTCGAAGTAGACCATCATTGAACCTCGGAGAATATCCATGTAACATTTCGAATGGAGTCTTATCAGTTGTATTGTTGACGGCATTGTTCAAATTCCTTTCTGTTTCTCTTATTTTCAAGTCCCAATCCTTGTGACTGGTATCCTCCATCGCTGTTGTTATAGTAGAGAGGATAGTTCTGTTAGCTCGTTCAACCATTCCATTTCCCATGGGGTGTTGTGTAGAATTCAGCGTATGATTTATTCCATTATCGAGGCAATACTCTTCGAATTGACGCGACGTATAACATGAACCTCTGTCACTGATGATTTTATCAGGTAATCCGAATTCTGTGACAAAATTTTTCAAGGCTTTTAGTACGTTTTGAGAGGAAGTATTCTTAACAGGATAAAGTCGGGTGAATCTCGTAAAGTTGTCAATGATGACCAATAGATCTTGATTACCTCGAGAACTTTTCACAAACGGTCCCAGGTGATCTATATGTATAAGTGAAAAAGGTCTTTTCCCCGGCTTAATTGGGTGTAAAAATCCCTGCTGTTTACCTCCTGGAATCTTGTTAACTAAACATTCAAAGCACATAGATATATGTCTTCTTAAATATCGTTTCATGTATGGAAACCAGTACAACTCCTTTATCTTGTTCACTGTCCTATCAACTGAAAAATGTCCCATCAGATCATGAAATTTAACTGCTGTGCTTTTTCTCATACTTTTTGGAATTACATAAAGTAGTTTCTCCTTTCCCTTTTCCTTAACACTTCTATATAATCTATTGCTTTTGAAAACATAGTTGCTTATCATCTGCTTTTCTTCGGTAGTTCTCTCATACTCTTCTTTTTTAAAAATTTCTATTAATTTTCTTAAATCTTTGTCAGCATGTTGAATAATCAGAACTTGTTCATCTTCACTCAAAGTCAGATATACTTCAAAGTTTCTCTCAATGAGACTTGTCATAGTGTCGTCTGATTCCGAAACAGGAGCTCTGCTCATTGCATCTACATGAGCCATTTTAACACCTGGCCTGTGCTTAACTTCAAAGCTATATTCTTGTATAAGAAGGCTCCATCGTGCAATTTGAGAATTACTTGACCTTTTCGCATTCATATAAATCAACGCCTGACAATCTGTTACAACTGTAAAGTTTATACCTAAAAGAAACTGTCTAAGCCTCTCTAATGTCCACACGATCGCCATTAATTCTAATTTACTTGAATGATATTTTCCTTCAGCCTCAGTAGTTTTCTTACTAACACAATAAACGAGATGCCACTTATCATCACTTCCAAGCTGCAGTAATATCCCAGCAATTCCATCCGCGCTCGCATCCGTGTGAACTTCAGTTTTTGCTTCGGGGTTGTAAAGGGCTAAGATGGGCTGTTTTACTAATTCGTTTTTCAATGTAATAAATGACTGTTCTTGCTCTTTTTCCCACTTAAAGTTTACATTTTTCTTTGTCAATTGAATCAATGGTTTGGCCTTAAACGCGTAATTCCGAATGAATCTTCTAAAAAAACCTGTTATTCCGAGAAAACGTCTAATTTCATGCAAATTTTTCGGTTGGGGGAATTTAGATATTACTTCCACCTTCCTTGTTCCTGGTTTAATTCCATGTCTGTTAATAACAAATCCTAAATACTCCACTTCCGGTTTTGCAAATTCACATTTCGATAACTTTAAAGTTAATTTGGCTGCGCGCAAGGCTTCAAATATTTTAATCAATTTCTCAATCATTTCTTGCCAAGACTTCGCCGGGACTAAGATATCATCAAGATAACATAAAACCTCTTTGTTACATAAGTTTCCTAATGCATGGTACATTAATCTTTGAAATTCTGCAGGGGCGTTAGTTAAGCCAAATGTCATTCGTTCAAATTGTCCGGTTTCATCTGGAGTAATAAATGCGGTTTTTAATTTTGCTTCTTCTGTTAAAGGTATTTGGAGGTAACCATGTGCTAAGTCTAATGTTGTAAATAGATTGCACTCGCACAATTGTTCTAATAAGTCATCTATTTTTGGTAGAGGAAATTTATCTTTTATCGTCTGGCTATTTAAACGTCTATAATCAATGACTAAGCGATTTTCACCCGTCTTTTTCCGTACAAGTAGAACAGGGCTAGCATAAGGTGAATGCGTTTCTGAGACTATGCCATTTTCTTTCCATTCGCTTACGATATCTTTAATAGCTGCTCTTTCGGCGGCATTTGTTTGATAGGGCTTCATACATACCGGCTTCGAGCCTTCAATTTCCTTGATATCCATTTCCATTAGGTTTGTGCATCCCAACTCCGAAATATTTAATGCGAAACAATCTCTGAACTCATTCAATAAGCGAATAATATCTTGTCGCTGTTGTTCCGTTAAGTCTTTATCAAATTTTGTTTGTTCCAAAGTTATTGGGCTTCGATTTATATTTACTTCATTTGAACTAACGCTGCAAAGTTCGGGTTGGTTATTATTAGCAACGTCAATATAATCTGAATTTATAAATGGATAATCTTTTGCGTAACCGATGTGTAACTTTTCGCCCACTCTAGCATACGCAATGTAAGACAGATCTAGAAATGGACGACCAACTATTAGATCTACTGGTTGCGTTGAGTCCGGAACGATTAGAACATAAATATCCTTTCCCACGACATCCTCTATCTGGAAATCTATTACCGTCGCCCCTAAACTCTGGGAAACCGGGTTTAACTGATTGCCGAAGGAAAATATATTCGTCTTGCAGGGGGAAATTTTTAACCCTAAGTTGGCTGCAACTGATTCTTTCAGTAAACAACTCAAGGATCCCGTATCGAGGAGGGCAGTGACCTCGTGATTATTTATGTGCGCAGTTCTCAAGTATCTGTTGGGTGAGGACGACTCCCGGTCACAAACGCTTAAAGTATTCGCTCTGGGCTCATTTTTATTTTTTGTGCAATATTTTTTTGTGTGTCCCGATTCCCCACATAATGTGCAAGGAAAGGGACAATCTCTTAAGACGTGACCGAACTTGTTTCAAGCAAAACATCTCGGTTCTCCTCTATCGTTACTAGTTGCTGGATTAAAGGTTCTAGAGTTATCCGTACGTCTTGTAGAGCCTCCTCTTACATTAAATTTATGGTTCATTGGGTTTCTCTCTTCTAATTTATTAGAATGGAATGTGTTAGTATTATAGTTATTGGACCTTAGATTTGTTCGTGAATAGTTTTTTGGATCATCACGATAGTTTGTAAATTGGCGATTTTTATTTTCATGTCCTGTTCTAACGCTTTCGTATTCATCTAATTTTTCAGCAAGTTCATTTGCTTTAATAAATTTCGGCCAAGAATCAATAAAGTGTTCCCTCATAAAATTTGGAACCCGTTTTTTCAGTTGGTCCGTGACAATTAATTCCCTTAAGGAATCGAAATCGTTTATATTTAAGCCTGCTAACCATTCGTTAAAGTAGTTACGTATCTCAAAAACAAAATCTGCCCATGTATCTTTTGATTCTCTAGCATGATTAATAAATTTTTGCCTAAACTTTTCGGCACTAAGTTTAAATCGCCTTAACAGTAAACTCTTAACGTGTCTGTAATCATTCGCTTCTTCTTCTGATTCCCTGGCAATTAGTTGCGTGATTTCGAAGGGTAAGAATCCTAAAAGGTGACTGACATAATCTTCTTCCCTAAGCCCAACTCGTTTGGCTTGCCTTTCGAATAGAATTAAAAATGAAGATATTTCACCATCTTTTAAATCAAATTTTTGAACCAGATTTCTTAATTCAAATGAGCTCTTATTTATTTCTGGACCAATAATATCACTATCAGCTCGCGTTTGGGATTCCGTTCTATTTAATCTTAATTTTTCTAGTTCAAATTCCCTTTCTAACCTTTGTTCTTTTTCAATCCTCTCCCTTTCTAACCTTTGTTCTTTTTCCCTTTCTAACTTTTTTTCTCTTTCAATCCTATCTGTAATTATTCTCTCGAGACATCCTCTCGCGAAAGCTTCTTCATAGCTGTCGCTATTAAGTATGGTGGCTCTTATTGTCACATTGGTAGCGTCCGAAGGGACACTTTCGTCTAATTCAAGCGCAAGCTCGACTAAATCACTTTTACGTCCTTTTGAGAGGAACGACATATTTAACACTATTTCTATACTTTTCAAAATTATTCAAAATAAATCACTTCTTAGCGCATGCATAAGGTTAAATGAAAATGATTTACCTTCTTTTTTTTGTTCCTCGCAGTCCTGGTTGGTGTAATCCCGCTTCTGATTATTAAACACTTCACTCACTACTACTATTACTCTATAACTACTAAAACTAGCTACTAATCATCATCACCTCAGATTTCAGTTCACGGTTGTCCTTAGACAAAAAAATACATCGGGTTGTATAACAACAACAATATTTATTTACTTCTTACTACCGTTCGCTTACAACAGCTCCTCTCGGAGATTCGGTCAGGTCCCGTCTGAGGGGATCGTGTGACATCACACTCTCTCCCTTTACAAATGAACGCCCTCTTGAGGCAGGCTCTAAGTAGGGAAGTTAACACATTAAACCTTATAAAAATCATAAATTTCAATGTGGCCAACTCTGGAAACACATACGACTTCCAGTAGATAATAAAACTTATTCCCGTCTTTTTTCCAATCAATCCTCGCCAATAATGACGGAAAACACTCTTTAAAGTAGTCCTGTAACTCTCCCTCTTATTATTTAACTGCTCAAACTTTTTAAAGTTTAATTGAATAATCAATAAAAATTCATAATTACAATTGAAGAGACGTCAGAAAATCATTAGCATGGTTTATTAGGTTTCTTTGTAATTGTGCTAGATTGCTCTTTCTTGCTCTTATGATCGCTCTACATGATTCTTATTGTTTTATTTAAGTCGAATTGAGAAGAGTATCAGAATGGATATTGGTGACAAATGTCGTAATTTTTAACCTCAGTCAAGTGGCGAGGACGATACCTGAGCTGGCACCTGTCTTCCCAAACTTCCATATCACGCTAACTGGAAGACTTGGGGCCTGAACGACATTTTAGGTGTATCAGACCCACTACAACCATCTTTAACGGTATAAAGTCTAGAGCCCACGATTGGGCGAAATCAATGTCGATGGCGAGTTCACGACCATGACCACCTGCTGCTATAATCGCTCTCTCTGATATAACCCTCAGCTCCCTTCAATCCAAACTTGGATTTAAATAATAAAGCTCTAGCTTACCAAATCAACGTTTTGAGTGTGTCACATCTTGAATGTTGCATGTTCGACTCTTTTTACCTTTTACTCGAACCCGGAACTATTTCTCATCGATTTTAATCGCAGAAGATCAACAACAGCAACTCACTCTAAATTCTAATTTACCGACTACACACCATGAGCTATCCAAGTTCACTTTCAATTCTTTTTCGCTTATATATTACTATTCTTGAGTCAATTCGTTACACTTCTGGCACACATTTAATTAGTTTAGATCACGTTTTATTTGATTGGAAATTTAAATATGAAATCAGAAAGTAACCCGTATGTTAATTAAGGGAAGTTTCTCAAAAAACCTAAAAGAAACCTAAGAAAAAAAATATTGCAGGGTATTAAGTCATGTCTTCTTGGGTGTCATGTACTCGTGATCCCGGTGGTAACTACATTGAATAAACATTAAATTGTTATTTTTAATTAAATTTGCCAAAAAGCTTGTAACTAAAGCTCTTGAAAGCTGGGACATTCTTTTGTAAACACCCTGTATATTAAGGATTCCAAATAACTTTATGAAACATTGTTTAAGTACGAAGCAATGATCGCGCCTGCATGACTGCCAATAAAATGAAACAGAGTCGGACCAAATCGCAATAGTCGTGGTCCTTGGTTTCTAAACTTCAAGTTACGTGAACCGCAATTTACAGCATTTGAGTTATAATATACACTCATTGCCATAAAAATTTGCGCACCAAGAAGTAACAGTGGGATGGTTATGAACATACTTGGCAGATATGTAAATGATTAGAAATGCAGCGTGATTGCGCATTACATAATACCTTCAGATTGCGTTGAACTTCGTTCATCTTGGATTATAAAACATATAAGTAGAGATTGTTTGCGGGTGTTTAAACTGTTGCACAGAGAAGCGTTTTAACTAGAAATGCCATAACACCACCAACGGAGATCATAAGAGCAGTTGCTAGAGTTTGAAAGAAGAAGAATCATAGGCATGATGAAACCGGGAGGGAAGCTAGACCAATAGCTCTCCACTTAGGCCGTTGTGACTTTAATTTGAGGAGGTGTTCGGAACAATGGACAAAAGAGAGGTCTGTTACATGGCGGCAAGTCTCAGGATGCCCTCCACGACCAATAGTCGAGAATATCGTCAAATAATACGACACGGACACATAGCGCCTACTGTTTCATTGTCCACCATACATACACAGGCAGCACCTTCACTCTGTGTCAGTCCATACCATAGCAAGGCGCCTGGCTGAAGGACAGTTGCTATCGCTGCGCCCATTACGTGTACTGCCATTAACACCCACTCACCGTTGCCTCCGTCTGGAGTGGTGTCGCGTTTGAAGGGATTGAACTGCAAACACATGGAATCGGGTTGTCTTTAGCGACGAATCCAGATTCAATTTGGACAATAATGAAGATCGTGTAAGTATGTGGAGGCCCCGTGGTGGAGGTCTCAATCCTGTGTTCACTGCACAGCGGCACACCATTCCACAACTGATGTGATAGTACGGGGTTCCATTGCATACGACACACGATCAACCCTAATATTGATCCATGGAACCATGACAGGCCAGATGTATGTTCGTGACATTATTCAGCTACATGTGTTGACACTAATGGCAGGCCTCCCAGGATCCATTTTTAAACAATACTCGCCCACATACAGCAAGGGTTTCTTAAGACTGCCTCCACTACATTTCCCAACTTCTGGTCTGCTCAATCCAGATTTGTCATCGATCGAGTATATCTGGGTTCATGAAGGACGGCATGTTGGTCTGCCTACGAATTTGCTCAAATTAAAAGCGCATTTACAACAGCTGTAGAACGAGATGTCGCGAGATATCACACGGGACTTGGTATGTTTAAATGCCCGACAGTATGACATCCTGCATTCATGATAGAGGTGGCCAAAAAGGGTATAAAACCTCCATTCATTTGTAATTTTTCCTACAGTAAATGATCATTTTGCTTTGATTTTGCAATCACTTACATTAACATTGTACTACTGAAGGTAAAATTTCGTTTTACTCTAACAACTCTTACTTGGTGCTCAAATTTTTATAGAAATGACTGTTAATTCCAACCTCGATTTGAATTGTCTGCGGTACTGTTTCAATATTATTTTTCATTGTAACAAAAATCATTTATACAAGAAATAAAACTTATCTCTTAAGACTTCATCAATAACAAATGGTTGAACATACCGTTAATCTAACGGACAGCGATATCTTGAAAATCGTCAATATTCCCCGATGTCTTGAAAATAATCTCTTATAAAAAGAAATAATCCAAAGTGGAGCATTTAACCCGTCGAGAAATGGCTATTCATGTCTAATCCAAACATCAAAAATATAAAAAGATTATTAAAAATTATTAAAATGGTCTACCCTCTTTTAGCACCAAAATTTCAAAAGTTCATCTCAAAGACAACCTTTTCTTCATCTCCATCTAAACTGATTTTTCTTCTCTCTTTTGTGATGGAAGTCACCGCCTGCACCTTATGATAAGGAGACTTGTGAGTTCTAGTCTGCTAAAAGTGTTTTACTCTACCCCAGCATTCTTTTTTTGCTCATTTATGGATGCGCAAACATCATTTGACTTACGTCTTTCTCATCTTTTTAATATCGTTCATTCTGAAAATAATTTTGGTATTGTAAATTTGAACTCCATGGCACATTTATCCCAAGATACAGAAAATGGAAAGAAAAAAGGTATAGATGCATGCAGTTAACCGGAAATCATAGAATCACCTGAAAAAATATTAATCTGAATCTCTTAAAAATGAAACCATAATTAAGAAAGGAGTTATGAGGACTCGCGGATTTAAGTCATCCGACTGAAGTAGGAAAAATAATACCAAAAACAATAAAAACACTTTTTAGTATGTCCTACATTTCCAAAAGTGTTGTAATGCGTACCGAAATCAGACAAAATAAGCGTAAAATTATTTTGATCCAGTGGTTTCAAAATAGTTCAAAGTTTTTTTTTTCACTCTCCTATTTTCATTTAAACTAAGAAATTCAGAGGCATAAGACAATTATGAATTGGTGTAGAACTTGTTGTATTGAAAATTGTAGTTATAAATGTTATAATTAACTGTCCATTGTTTCGAGTACTGAAATATATGTTTCTTTTACGGGAGTATACAAATATTTTTAAAAGGATCACTTTACATTAAATCACTACAATATAAATCATTTTCTAAAAACAAACCCAAGCAATTTAATTCTCACTATCTAATGCCAAGCATTTTACTTGATTTTTAAGAAAACAGATAAATTATATAAATATCTGAAGAACGCTTTATGTGTGTGTGTATGAAAATATAATTAATTTAAGATCTTAAGAAGTATGGGTTATAAGATTTGATTACTATTTTTTCGCTTGCGTTTTACTTAAAACTTATTTTATAATAGCTCACTTAATGGTAAAAAAATAGTAATACATATATTCATTTTAATTTGGCTTTATTAACGTTGCACTAGGGCTATTAGCGACGGACCTCTTAATTTTGAACCTCGGTCAAGAGACGCGGACGATTCCTGATCTTGCATTGCCTTTCCTAACTTCCACACCATGCCAATGGGAGGACTTTGGGTCCCGACAGGTTTAATGTGCATCAGCCCCAGTTACATGGTGGGTATTTAGTGGCATCAATGCTCGAACCCATGGCTCGGACGAAAACCATGTGCCGTGAGTCCACTATCATGACCACTAGGTTACTGTTGCCAGCAAAAATATATTCAGTAATGTAACGAATGAATATGACGTAAGCAATACTTCATGGAATCATCTGAATTTTTTCTTTTTAATATTAAAGCTTTGTAATAATTTTATTTTGTTAAATTTCACAAAAAGTTTTATTTTTTACATGTAAAGAGATTAACTTACAAATTTTGAAACATTTCTTTTTACTCTGTAGTTCTTTAGAAAACGTAAAATATATTCAATAAACATTTGCTACCTTCATCATTAAAACTTTAATAAAATAAGATTGATAATGATTAAGAATAGAATTCAAAAATTAGTATGTTTTGTTTGTTCCTGTATTTAAGAACACTGTAACAGCGAAGTTTCTTGAATACGAATGTGAACATTCTGTTTTGAATAATAGAATATGTTGATGTTGGAATTGATTTCTGCGGGAGCCTAGGTCACTTGCTGCAGTAGAATAATATTTTGGAACTCAATTAGAAGTGCCTTTAAGGTTTAAAAATCCGGTGATTTTTTGTATTTTTTTTTTCTAAATGATTACATAACTTAAATTTTTTTTAGAAAGCTGCATTTCTTACCAAAAAATGATTTCCTTTTTTTTTGTGAACATTAATATGATTTAAAATAATAGTATTTTTTACGAGCGCAGAAAACAGATTATAAATATTAATTGTAAAAAAATGCATTTAAAAAGATACAAATGAAAATTATTCACGGTTTTGCTTTTGCTCTAATAAGTAGTTTAGTTTAGTTTAGTTTTTATTAACATCGCACTAGAAGCAACACGAGGGCTATTGGCGACGGACCTCGTAATTTTGAACCACGGTCAAGTGACGAGGACGACACCTGAGCTGGCACCCCCCCTCTCCTAACATCCACACCACGCCAACGGGAGGACTTTGGGCCCCGAACAGATTTAACGTGCATCAGCCCCGGCTACACGGCGGGTCTTTGGTGGCCAAGGATCGAACCCGCGACTGAACGAAAACCGCCAGCCGCTATCCACGACCTTGACCACTAGGCTACCGCGGCCCCGCTCTAATAAGTAGTTGCTGATAATAAGTAGTTGCTGATAACTAAACTAATATATTCTTTGTACAATTCGTATTGTAGCAGACCATTTTAACCCCTACCTAGAGTGAAAAAAAATTATATATTCACTCAAATATTAATAAGAATCCAGGAAAACATAAGCATTCTGTTCGAGTGCAGCATTTGATCCTTGCTTCGGAAAAGTTCGTAGGTATTATATAAAACTCAATCCGCCTTAACCTTATAAAAGTTCTGAGAAAACCAATTCCAATATCTTATTTCACCCCCCAGAGAGAGCCGTAATTTTACGAATTCAAAACTTCACTTGATTTATGCAAATATATTTATCCTCTACAAACAAGATTCGTTCAGAATAAATTCGTAGCGCGTGAAAAAGAGTGATAAAGAAATCACACAGCTTAGTAGTTTCTCTTCTACGCGAAAATGCCAAAAGATATTTTTGTCCCTTGTAATTTTTTTCTCCGCATTTCTACTTCTATTAGTCTTTCAATCTAATTCGATAAAATAGAATTCGAAACCTTGTTCCAAATACTTTCTATGTTCTAGGTACATTTTCTGTCGAGAATGTGTCAATATTTGAAGAGATTTTTCGGAATTTCGTTCTTCTGCTTGTAGACATCTTCGCAGCTTTTATTGTGGTCGTTTTCTTGCCCGTACAATAAGCGGCGTAGAGTTACTCGGATCAGTTATCAAATACCGTATGACCTTTTGACCTTTTAGAAGATTTTCACTCCTAACGGATTCTCATGGGGAAAATAACAAAGGCTTATTACTGGAGGGCGTAATCTTCTTTAAGAAATTGTGAATGTTTCATCGCAGCACATTAATACCAAGCTCCCTATCTTCGTCTACGGTTATAGTGACTCCAGAAATACTGCATCAGAGAATTCGAGTTTGTTTTTCTATTTCTAACTGAAAAGTTGATAGCGTTAAGAGTTTACTGGTTTTCATTTATTTACTGCTTCTTTGATTAATATTGGTACGTTATTATATGAACAATGTCTGGGAGTATTAAGTTATTTTCCTTAGTCTAATTTTGTTAAAACGAATATAGTGTTATTCAAAATGATTCATTCGATTTCAAAATTTGATATTCTCGTGAATAAATGACACAGAATGATAGGTAATACATGATTGCATAGGGAAACTATGTACTCGATATAGCTTGCTAAAGTTACACGTATAATGTAAATTAGGTACATATACTTGCCAAGCACGTGTAAAATGTCAGTGGAAATTGATTGTACGGCAGCAGAAACCCATTTTTTTAAGTTCAAATTAATTTCTCTATAATTGTGGCCATACACTTTATCTTTCACAAGTCCCCACAGGAAGAAATCACATATCAGGCGACTTAGGTGGCCAGTTGTATAAAATTAAGTCATCTGGTCCACTGCGATCGATGTATCTGCGACGCAGTTCCATGATGCCTTCTAAAACTGCTTTCGTGAAAATTCTTCACGAAGAACACTCGAGGGCCATCTATTTCTCATAACATAATATTTCTACAGGTTTCTATTTGTATTCGTGTATTACATATCATTTTGTGTCGTTCTTGTTTGAAAATATCGAATTTTGAAATCGGTTAAATCCTTTTGAATAACTCCGCATTATAGTTATTTTATAGCATTTAAAAATACGCGCCATGAATGGAAAAAGTATTTTTGAGGTGATTCCAAAAAAATGAGTATATTATTATTGTTTGAACAATTCATTCAACAATAAATATAGGCTTTTAGCATAATAGATCATCTTGCCTTGTGAAGGTATAATTAAAAAATCAAGTCTTTATGATTGAAAATATATAATACTTGTTTAAAATATTTGAAATTTGCAATTGAATTCCAAATTTTAAGATGATTAAGGCTCCCGTCTCCCGACCATTTTGATTTCGTCAGCTGAATGTTTAATCTAACGGAATTCAACTTTCGTTCTAATTTTTTACTATTTGATCTCTTTGAACGCAGCGATGAGCATCTGAAAAGAGCAAAATATAATGAGTGTCTCTGCGGAATTACTTTCCCCATGAATCTTAAAAATATTTTTACCCATATTTCTATGATTCGTTTGTGAGTTTTTCGACCTCTAAGAAATATTTTAAACTGTTTTAAATATCGGAGGAAAAAAAGAAAATCTGCAGAACCCTTAATTATTTTTTACTCTTTCACATATATTTTATTGCATTCAAATAGATCAAATAATAAAGATTTGAGAGCAACGGTGAAAATTCCATAGGATTAACATTACTAGCACGAAGTCAAAATGCCTGTAGACGGGATCCTTAGATGCTGAAACAGAATCTCAAGAAGAAAATACTTATTGCGACAAAATTTAGTCCTCCATTTACTCCCTATGGTCATAGATTCGAAGAATAATGTTCTGAAAATGTCACAATATATTCTTTACTTCATATGTGGATATTCAGAAATTGATGCTTTAAAATTATGTTGATGTTAGTATATATTTATTCGAAATTCTGAATTAATCTCATTATAAAGCTGCATAATTTGTGAGTCCTGGTAGGTAATGAAACTACATCGTATCTTCACCATTTTACAAGAGAGCTAATAAGAAGTAATAATCTTTTCTGTTGTTTCTCTCTTTTTATACCTCATTTTAGATTCACCAAAATTATTGTTAGATAACATCCATTTTATTAATTTCGTGTTAGAGATTTCCAACGGTATGATTTAACATATTATCTAAATTAATTTATATTACATTCACCACGTAACGCATTTCCTTCATTAATTTTACAACCATGTTACAGTCTAATTAAGTAATCAATCAGTTCAAAACTCCAATTGAAGATACGTTAAGATAAGGTCGACACACTTTATTACCTATCAAAGAATATTGAATTTCTTTCTCTCTCAAGTTCCTCTTTACTCAGTTAATCCTAGTTCGCGTTCAGATAATAAAGTCTGAACTTATAGAATTCCTCATTCCGATTCAAGCCCTGCTTGAGTAATTGCAGATTGACTCCAATTATTCTGATTAGGAGTCACTGAGTCTTTCCAATCTACAGCATTTATCAGCGAGTTGTTATCTTCTATGTTCCCCCTTTTTTCCTTCGATTTCATTTACATTAGTATCTCTAATTCATTTCACTAAATTTCTTATCTGTAGAGCCCTGTATTCCTTTTAATTTATTGACACCTACTGATACTTTTAGTAAGGTAACTTTTAATGGAGACTTGAATATGAATTTTACCAAGCAAAACGAACACCCAGAATTGCTGCGTTAGCTTTCCCTTGCGGTCATAAATAGTATTCCCTCCCGGGCTCTCGTTCTCCATACTGATGGAACCAGATCTGACTCAGGAAGAACGGGCAGTGGTGTTTTTATGAAAAAAAAAGGACAAGAGAGCATAGATATTGTTTTAGAAACTCCGATCACAGTTCAGTTATTCGCTCTGAACTTGTTGCTATTAGAGAGGCATTAAATCTTGTTTTGGAGATTGACGCGGATGATGTTTGGATCCTGATAGCAAAAGCTCTGTACAGTACTTAGCCTAATGTCCTGGATAAGTTGGGGTAGGATATCATTCTAAAATTAGCTGCTTTGACCCAGAGTGGTAATGTATGTTTACAGTGGATTCCCTCGCATGTTGGGGTTTATGGAAATGATGTTGCTAACATGCTTGCTAGGAACGGTAGCGAACAGCCCACTGCCCCTTCCACCGAACTGCGAACTTCTGAGGTCCACTCCCTGCTTTTGGGTAATATAATTACTACTTGGAGGACCCCACTCAAACATGCTTGGTATGCATTTGAGTTCCCCTAAATATAATTACCACTTGGTATGTCCTTGCAGTGTTCCTGTCCAAGACGTGCTCAGACCAATCTATCTAGACTTAGGATTGGTCAATTAAGAGTCTAATTTTTAAAGGGAAACGTGAGACTTATGCTGTTTGCCGTTGTTCTGCCATTGCTTCTCCCTCTCATATCTTAGATTGTATTAGTACCTTTGTAGGGCAGATGTTGAATGATAGGGATGTAGTTTTTGATTAATTGCGCGACATGGTCTCCTGAACTTAGTTTAGTTTGTATAAGACCAGGGAGATAAGCAACAAAAACAAACTTTCTTATCTTCATTTAATTTCACTAATCACTTGTCATTTGCTTAACAAGGAGTTACAATTGTACACAATTCAAACAACCAAACTTTCCCTGAGGTTAGTGAAGAGACCATCACAAATTTCCCAACGCCACAATCTCTAGTTGGATAGGCATTATTATTTTAATTACTCCCAGAATATTAGAACATGGAATTTTTGAACGAACCGATGAGCGAGGAAAATGAAAAAAATATAATGTACGGCATTATATATTTTAAGAAAGGATATATAGACACGTAATTTAGCAATCGCAACCCGAAAATTTGAGAATGAGATGCATGAAAGCCTTATATGATGCTCCTGTCTTAAAGTAAGTCCTCTAATTAAATCAACATTTCCTTTATGTACCAATAATTAAAAAAAATCACATACCATTAAAAGGTTTTTCTGTTTAAATAAAAGGAAATTTAAGGTATCTTTAAAAATGAATTGCGTAAAAAACACATAACCTTCTCGATATGACATATGAGGTGCAATTGCAGGTCTGATTAGTATCTAAAATTTGCTAATACAATATTCCCTCTATGATCCGGCACTTCACCTTTCCTGTATTTTTACTCCGACAGACTAGTCACAAAAATTATATTTTATATTTTCTATTTTAACGGTATAAGACAGCACATCCGTACAAAATAATAATTTTTGTCTGTAGTGTTAATTATTTCGTGTACGATGTGGGGTTATTAAATAACAAGACTGACGATGCTACAGAAGAAGTATGCATGTGCTAAACTCCAGTAACCTACAGGTGTTTTGCATGAAGCCTACTCTTTCCAATTCAGTGTCTCTCGTTTCTGTGGGCAAATACTTAGAGCCATAGCTTTCATTCGCATTAGATTTTTTTTTTTTTTTTTTTGTTCCACCGAAAAAAATGATGAGTGAGCATCGAACTGTTGTGAAATCCCACGTGAAACTTGGAAAATCTGCGACTCAAACTTATAATTTATTGAAAGAAATGTATGGAAATGAATGCTTATAGTTTGCACGTGTTTTGAGTGGTTTAAATTATTTCAAGATGGCCGAGAGGACTTTGAAGATGATTCGCCCTTCCACGTCAAACATAGATAACAATATCGAAACAATGGGTAATCTGGTTCGATCTGACTGTCGGTTACGCATTCATACGATTGTTACGACTGTAAGAATAGACAAATAATCCATTCGAAAAATTTTACACAATAATTTCAACATGCAAAAAGTGTGCCTCAAAACGCGGCCTAAAATTCTCCCTTTTGAAGCAGAAAGCCGCTCGAAAAAACATTTGTACTGACAATTTGAATGTCATTAAAAAATGAATGCCAAACTTATTAGAAAGGATAGTAACGTGTGACGAATCATAGGTTTGTACTTGTGATCCTAAAACAAAGCACCAATCCCTGCAATAGAAAATCCCATCTTCATCGAGAACCATAATATTCAATATTTCTTTGTTATTTACATCTAAATCATTTCATGCTTTTTCTATCTTCATCTAATTTACCTAACACCGCTTCATCTTGTTTTAGAAGAGATTGTAATTTTGTTCATTTCTAATTGATAAAAGTCCCCGAGGTTAGTGCAGGGAAAACGTGAATAGCCCAATGTCACACAATGAATTGGATAGTTGACGGCAATGATCTTCACGAAGTATCTAACATAATTTGGCAAAAACTAAATCACCATATTAAACTGTATCAGGAGTTTCTATTCAATTTAATGAAATTTATTTCAATTTCTCGACTTTCAATAAAGCAATTTCGAGAGCGGTCTTAAAAGTCCCTGCATTAGGAACTGGAAATGGGAATGGTATATCTCACTGTAACACTACCCATTCATGAGTATAACATCATTTCATACCAAATTATCATCGTAGTAATTTGTCCAGCCGATGAGACCGTCTCCGTTTTCTTGGAAGATATTCATTAGAAACAATCCATTGTTTTGATTATTGCTTAGGTTTTGGAGTATAATGATGAATCCTGGTCTCATAGTTAGTGGCAACTCGACACGAAATGACGACGACAACTCAACGCGACAACAATCAAATTTTCACCTCGCAGCAACTAGCTTACAAATCAAAACTAACAAATGAAAAAAAGAGTCGAATATATTATGGCGCCGTTTAACAGATGGCAACACAAAATGTTTTCTCAGCAAGATAATCAAAAAAGTTATTTTTTGAGCTACTCTCGTGAGAGCTACGTTACTAAATATTTATGACAAAAATAATAACGTTACTTCACATCTTTTTATTTCTTTAATTAGAACAGGTAATAATCCTCAATTATAAGAATTAATTAATTATTGGTTTCAACAACAAAAAATGAGATATATATCAATACAATCCATTCCAATGGCTATCTTTATCTCAATATCCTTCGAAGTAGGATTCATCATTATTTTCATCACGTCTGAGAAACATGACTTTTCTTTAATTTGCTTTCAAGTTTACGTTCATTTGAAGGAATTAACTGAATGCATTCATGAAATTAGCTCTGTATAACTCTCTTTAAAACTCTGTATAGCCAGAAGTTAAGCAGAAAAAAATTGAATACTAAAATATTTTCATGACCATTATTTTATATATTTATTTCAATAAATAATTCGGTTGTCAAAAATATATACACATCTTAAGGCGCTTGTTTCTGCTTGTTTAAGTCTTTGTATTCCTGCTACTCCTAAGAAATAAATCTCTTTTATTCGTAAAAGACGTAACTTTCCCAGTTATGCTCGAAAAGATTCCGTTCACATTTCTTATTTAAGGAACATTTACCCCTTAATTAGCATCCAAACTCATTAATCTAAGTGTACCTCTTGACTGTGCTATCAATACTCTGTTTTTTCACTCCATCTCATGTCAGCTGAAACTAACACCTTCTTACTTTCCATCCTGTGATAGGAAAACTAAATAAAATTATTGTAAGAACAACACAAAAAGGTTTCTGTTTCAAAGACGATTTTTTTTTTTTTTTTTTGCTACCTCTAGTTTTAAGAATATTTCTCAATTCTTTCCCATCTCAGATCCCAAAAAAATTAGCTTTTAAAGAATTACGAGTTTTCTCATGAATATTTTCTGCATTTTATGATGGTATCAAGTTGTAAAATCAATTTCATCCCATAAGTTACTTGAACACAAGTTTTCCATTTTTGAGTGATAGATATCGATGCGCGTGTTATGAACAAATACGGCGAAATAGATTGTATTTAAAAGGCATTACTCTTTTGCTGTGCTGAAAATTAATTTTATAGAGATTTAGTATGAGAATTAGGGAATTGCTCTTATTTCTCTTTAAATATTTTCATGCTAAAAATAATAAAATGTTAGAATTTATATTACAGACTAATTTACTTAATGAAATCGGTGTGAATTTTAAAAAAACAATAATCCAAAATTCAAGAATAGAGGGAGAACGGTGCCTTTCTTCAAATAAGTAATGGATATTTTAATTTAGTAATAAAATTAAGACGTTGTAATAATCCAAGATAATAATTAAAATTTAACGATACCCTCTCGTGTATGCACACACATATACATATGCCTACCTTTTGTAATCTGTAAAATATATGAAAATAAAAAAAAAGAATTTAAATTGTTTCATGGAATCATACTTTACACGTTCACTTATAACCATGTTCAAAACATTTATTAAGTTATTTGAAGACAAATTCAAATAATAATTACTATTATAAGTTGCGAAGAGCAACTTTAAATTAATAAAAATTGATCACTGCAAATCCACAAATTATTAACAATGAATCTAATTGAATTGCTAATTTATTCGAGACTCAGATACTAAAAAAGAATCACCTGGGGAAATAATCGGAGTGTATTAATTACATTTTGAGGAAATGTGTATCTTGTTTCACGTTCAAATCCCTTGAGTATTAAAACTTATCCACTTTATCAATACCATCAAAATCTCGTTATTTTCAGGTCTAATAACCCACGAGAATAGTCTATTATCTTCTAATTAGTTTTTTCTAATTCTTAATTTGTATTTGGAAATGTATTTTGGGGTAAATATTTTAGTTTCTTGAAATTTAATTTATTTTGAAAGAAACTTTAATTCTATTTATCTAAAAACATGAATTTTAACAGTATTTATTGAGGAATTATAATTCATTTATATGAAATTCCGGTACCTTCACTGTTTTCTTCATTTACGCTAGAATAATTATTTATTTGAGTAAATGCTAAGTCTCATTTCGAAATGATTATACACGTATTTCTAATATGATTAGGCTAAGGATCAGTCAAGAAAGAGTACAAAATTATTCGATATAAATGTAAATATTTACTTACTTTTTATCACATTTATGTGTATATAATTTATCTTCTAATAGATATGTCTTTTACTAATTTGTTAAATAAAGAAATATTTTTTCTACTAACCGTTGCATTGTCTTTTATATTTTTAACAATTATTTAGATTCGTTATGTGTTCATGTTTATAAGTTTATTAAGTTCAATTGTACTAACAGTGTTAACAGCAAACTTATTTTCTAAATGTTTTTCTAATTAATAAAAAAAGTATCATCATTTTCATTACATTACAAATTAAAGCATACAGATTCATATTTATTAGTTAGTGACATATTATTCAATTTAAACTTGCATTGAACATCAGTTTCACTTATTGATCTTGTTTTTTATTATAAAAATTTCAAGTTAATGTTTATGGGATTTTACAACATATTTATTTTATAAATAAGTTAAAAAAGTCAAATAAAACCAAAGTTAACAACGTAATTCCTTTTGCGCACCACATTAGATTTTCCGATAGTAGAACACACATCTTCCATCGAAATATTTTTATCCTTTCTTTTTATCCAATATCACTTATAAATGATTTTTTTTATATATCACTCATGAACGATAATGATAAATATGACCGAAAGAAATAACAAATGTGACTTTCAAAGTTCTAAAAAAACCCAAAATAGTAAGCAAATACAATTATTTTCTTAAAATTAATTCTACAAATGCAAGTACATAGATAAAATATTTTAATGGAAAATTGTCAAGAACGTAGTCTTAATCATATATATGTAAATTCACAAATCTCTTGATTTGCATAAGGAACAAAGTCTTAATTGAACATATTAACCGTAGTGACGAAATTAAGAAGAATTCACTAGTTCCTCTTTTGCCCACACTTGTTGGTCCTTCCCATACCATAATGAACAACAGTTTTCACGGAGAAGCAAAGCGATTAAGAATTATGTAAGTCAGAAGTCAAACAATAATATAACTGACACAAAAACAACCATTTTGTTGAACATCACCTTATCTTAATGTGATAATTATCTTTCTTGATTTCACATTTTGTAATTATCAATTTTACAAAAAAGTCGGTGGAAACCAGATGTGAAATTTAAGGTGGTTGAGGCAGCATTGCGAAGTTGTGTTTGGAGAGTACCACCTCACAATTAGCGACGTGTCATTGAATACATCATCGTGATGGAGCAACCACTTTTTGGCAATTTCTTTCCTGATGCGTCAAGTTCTAATTCACCAACATTCAAGCACTTTAGTGTAAAATTTACCGTTCACTGTTTGTCTCGCAGGAACAAAATATGTGGGTAAATACTTCATTATTTAATTCTACATCCATCTTAATGTCTAATTAAATAGTCAATATGGCTCAAGACTCCAACTAGAGATACGTAAGAGGAAGACAACACAGTTTATTAGCTGTTAGCACTGAATATCCAAGATCATTCTCTCTCTCTCTTTTAACTCAGTTAATCTTAGCTTATATTCTAATAATAAAATCTTACCTTCCCAAATCATTCATTTTGATTCATATACTTTGTATTTATCATAAATTCATAACGGATTTTTCTAACTAGGAGTCACTTCAATACTTACGATTAATTATGAGGATTCATATGCGTCAACTAGATACGTAATTATATCTGTTATCAGTAACTATACGTAACTGTCTATTTAATTGTCATTATCTTCTACCTTTCTTCCAATTCTGTTCCGTTTATGTATCACTATCTCTAATTCAATTCACTGCAGTTCTTATCCTAATCTAATTTATCTCATCAAGTTTTGTTTGATTGACAAAAAGTTGTAGTTGTATGCTATTCAAATTTCCAAAGAGTCTCCGAGGTAAGTGAAGGGAAAATCTCGAATAGTCTAACGTTACCCCCCCCCCCTTATGGACTATGTTTATGTCAAATAATGCAATGAGCATCCATTTCACTCTTGATTTACTCTTCACAAATCTATATTGTGGATTTGGTTTCATGCTGGTATACCTCTCGGATCATATCGAAAATTTCTGCATTGGAATTTTTCAGTTTAACGTATTATTTGATGGCTCCACTTTGCTTGACGGCTATCTAAGTTTTCACTCTCAGCGAAGTTAAATTGTTAATGTTTAAAAAATGAATTAAAATAAGAAAAATAACAATAATTTGTACAATTTACTCTATTTCAGTCGTAAACCATCCTATGATGATGCTCTCGATTTCAAGCAAAACGCTTCAGCTAAGCAAGTTTTAATTTTAATGGACGGTTGTTTGATAATTATTTTTCGGAATTGCAAACCCAGCTTCATAAATCAATTGATTTACATTTTGTTGCCCTTAAACAAATATTTTTTTATTATTCTGTCAGAAAGAAGCATTGTTGTAGTTTTCCTGCCACAATTCCTTTTTCATTTTGTAGAACAAACACGTCTCATTTTTATCAAAATCAACCGTTATTTGGTTAATAATTTATTCGGAAACAACTGAAATATCTGTTATTTTTTTTACTAATGATTAATCAGCAAGATAAACAATTTTTTCCTCTGGTTTTTTTCCATGTAGAAAGGGAGAAAGATCTGCTTCTCCACTCATAACTCCAGAGCAATAAAATGGGAATATTCTGGTGAAAAGTAAGATATCTAGCAAAGAAAGGTTCTTATTGGCTAATTGTTCTAAAGGGACTTAGATGCGCAGCTAATATGTCGAACCAAAAAAATAATCAAATTGTGATTTCATGTCGAAGTAATTTTTATAATTTGACAAATTTTGATACCAAAGTAAAAAAAGTTATTATTTGAAACAAATTGACATACAATATTATAAATAATTATATGAAATAAATTTAATTTACTTCAAAAATACATTCTCGTATTATTAGAAACACTTATGATAGCGTTAAATGGACAAATTGTGAAAATTTGTGATTGTTCACAGTAATGTGGCAGGGTACTAAAAAAATGCGTTGTTAAATATGTTAGGTGTAAAATTCTCGTTTGTCACACAACTTAAACCATAAGAATTATTTTTATATCCGTCGTGAGAACACTTTTTCCAACTATGTGCAAACAATAAATTCTACAAAACACGAGTACTTCCCATTCGCAAAATATGATTTTTTGAGCAATTTTTGTAAAGGCAAACATAATTCACTCATGTCACTTTTTAATATCTTGAGGAAACAAGTTCCAAAGTTTATTTTTTCCTTTTGCTCTAAACTGTGATTTTATAAACGCAGAGATTTCATTATGTACGCAAATGTATAACATTTGTTCAGAGCGAAGAATTTTGGAGCAATTTTACTTGTTTTTGTGAAACATGCTATAAAGAGAAAAACGGTCACATTCAGTTGCCATTTCTATTACCAATACACTCAGGCCAATATATTTTCTCTCTCCTTTCCTTAGCACTTTCTTCAGGAATAAGTACAATTTTAAAAAGAATTAAAAAAAAAATCAAATTCGAATATTTTTGCTTAAGAATATTTGTTATGTTAATAGTACATTTTTTTTAGCTGTAGAATTAATATTTGGCGTGAATTTTTTGCCACTCCCAATTCAGACATTTCAAAAAATTTCATAGTCATTTCATAAATATATCGTTTCAACAAGCAACATAAAAATAACCGAGTTCAGATATCTAACATTAGATGACCTTTTGACCTTTCAGATGAAACTCTTCCAACGGATCCCTTGGGGGAAATAACAAAGGATGATGGCGTTCAGAATTTCTTAGGTTTCATCACATCAGCTCATCAACACCTTTCTTATCAATAATTATCGAGATTCCACGGATGCTACTTCGAACAAAGTTTCTTTTTCCAACTGTATAAACAGTCGACTCTTTCAGATAATTTTTGGTTTCATTTATACGATTTCTTTTGATTAGTAGAGGCTTTTAATCATTTTCAATGCCATAATATGAAATATTTGTAAAGGTATTAAAGATATTTTTTAAAAAATTATTCGTTTTGCGTATATTTATTATCTCGGTGTTTACTTATCTTAATGAAAATGTTCATCTATTAAGTATTAGTTTATCGCACTTGACATTCTTATATTAAAATTCCGGAAAATAAATTTGGCAATGGAACATTTAAAAGCGAATGAAAAATTATTAGTAAATATTATTTTTATTCAGAATTGATTTAAAATTAAAAATGAAATATTTTTCTCCGACAAGAATATTTTCATTTGTGGAACGGTTTACATGAGACCATTGAAGCAGCAATATTGCAGCGTTACAGTACTATTCTTCAACTAATATATTGAGATATTCTCCAGAAAGAATAGAACATGATAAATAATTGTACCTGAAGTTTATTAAACTTTTTAGTCACTGAATCAGTGAATTATTTATACCCTATTGTTGTTACTGACTTTACTAGTGGGGTTCGAAAATTTATCACATTTCTTATCTAAGGGCTTTTATTATGCTTATAAGATTTAATTTAAAGTGTTTGTACCCTTCATCAAATTTTCAAAAGGTAATTATTTCTTGCATATAATGTGTTTTTAAATTCATTTATGCTGCTTTGGAATAGATATAATTTGATGATTTAGGTATCTATCATCCACCGAAATTATAAGCTTTGTTCAAAGTTATATATTTGAAAGGAGTTGTATATTTAATTTAAATTAAATGTGGAGCAAAAAACTTTAATATAAAATTTCAGTCCTTCGACGGTCAGTTTTTATTGAGATTGATGACTATTTATACACAACACTTATTCATACGCGAGCAATAAGAGCATCGAAACCAAGGAAAAACAGACATAAGTTCACAATACCGCGCGCACGAGAACGAACTTCAATTCCATGAATCTCTCAAATTCCTGAAAATCTTGTCGGATTGTTACATAACTAAGTACGCTCTCGAAAGTTCCAAAAACACTCACCGGGCTATAAACTGCAATATAATTGGTCAATCACACGATGTGGATATGGAGTTTCCATTTATAAGTAATAAATCATTGACAGATACGAGCATACAGTAGCCAATAGTAGTACAACATATCTCCAGCACAATCCAATAGAATAGCTACCTCTAAAAACAATTATTTCAGTATGTATCAAATTCGTTTTCTTCCAAGTTTCATGCATTTAACCATACATGCATTTGGGCTAAAAGAGCACTTCGCCCTCAAAGCGCAAGTCATTGTTAGATAAGAGCTAAAAGTTCCCTTCGCGAACTGGATGCTTAACTTAAACACCAAAAATATAATAAATTAAATAAAAAAAAGCTAGGGAAATCTCCGAAAAGTAACCAAAATGAATAGAAATCCACATTATGATATAATGTTTACGTTCCTCCTATCCGCGAATATTATGAATCAATGGTATTTTATTTCTCTCTAAAAATTGGAAAAAATAAAATCTCTAAGCTGATAAAAGATTCAATATGAAATTGTTTCATTGCTTGTCTATAAGTTTTAAGCTAGTTTTTTTCTTCAATTTCTCCAGGCTATATGAACATTTTAAGAAATCAATTAATTTTTTGAGATTTTTTTCTTGGCATCTTTTATTGCAAAACATTTTTTAACCAGAAATCGCTCGAGTTTGCATTCAATTTAGGCTTGCTAATATATTTGGATAAACTTGTTTATTTTTTTCGAAAAAATCGATCACCGATAGCAGATGTATGTGAATTGGTGGTGGTGGGTATTGAGGGTGTATAATTCACATATTTAAGAAATATAATGCAGACAACGAGGTTCGAGCCCACGACTCGACAAAAAGTGCGCGACCATGAACACTAAGGTAACACGACCATTAAGTTGTGATGGAAAGTAAAGTTTAGGATAGTTTTCGAAATTCACCAGTGTAATCTGCATTTATACTTTATATAACAAGAAAATTTATTCAAAAACCAAGGAAGAAATAAAAAAAACCGTACTAATACCTCTTGATAATAAGTACGTACCAGTCAGGAGTCATTGCATGTTAAAGCAGGAGGACCAGACATATTAGAAAAAGTGCATCAGCCCCGGTTACATGGAAGGTCTTTTGTGGCATTAAGGCGGGAACCCGCGAACAGAGGAAAACTACCGGCCGCCAATCTGTGACCATGACTTGTAGGTTACCGCTGCGGCCACACGACTCGACAGAAACAACGCTGGCCTCGAACGCGCAGTCTTGACTGCTAGACTACTGCGGCCTCAAAAATAAAAATTTTGAAAGGAAGTCTTGTCAGTGTCTACTTTTTTTTCTTTTTCCAACGCTATTTATTACCGGGTGGAATGTATGGCACAAATATTTTTGTTAGTTTTTCACACACTTCTTAATGAGCTAGAACCTGGAAATTTTATTCACTAGCTCAAATTGGATGTCAATAATAAAAACTAAAAGGATTTTTATTCAAAAATGTTTTCTGAAAATCAAGACCAAAAAAGTCAAAAATAATATATGTATTAAGTATTTTTTAAAATAAACAATTCTATGCGGTAAGAGCAAACAAAAAGCTATTAAGTAAAAGAAAATATTTTCTTCGGTTTGTATGAAATTAAATGAAAGTATGCTTAAAATGACAATTTATAGTCATCACAAATAAAAAAGTGAATATTTTTCCATCCAGGTGAGAGAAAGTATTTGACTAAAAACTTATATGTCGTGTGCATCTCTAACTGTCTATCTATGATGGCACACGCCTCTATTTTTGCTATAACTTTGCAGCTGGATTGAAAACTTCACTTTTCAATAGTTTGGACTGATGATAAATTATCCATTTCAGAATACTTATATGTAACTTGTTACTATTTAGACAATACATTTTTTAATCTTCAGTTTCTTTTTCAATCTTTTGCTACATAGAAGCATTAGTCACAAATTTTTTTTTCTTAATTAAGGGTTATATTTCTTGTAATTACAGCTTAACATTTTTAGGTGATAATATATTCATTAAAAATTACTTATTCATGGTAATTTTTTTACATATTATTTATGTATGTATAAGAAAATGTTTCTCATATGGAAAATAAGTGTTTGCTCTTTTTTAATTCTCACTGTGCATGTACAAAAAATCTACAAGAAAAAAAAATCAGAAGCAGTATAACAGGAACCCGCATCCTAAAAGAGCAATAAGATCTTTTAAACAGATATCTGACTATTATAAAACATTACTTTAAGTTGATTTGAAATATTCAAGCGGGGAGTTTAGCGCAAAAGGAGCTTCAAGTTATCAAATGGACATGAAAATATTTCTTGATAAATGTACAATGAAAACACGTGAGAATTGATTGGGAGGTTTTATGAGATGTTGAGCAACGAAGGCTATTGTCCCAAGGTACTCGAATGTGTACTTATATCCAACAGAGTTACAAGGTCTGCAAGGTCAGAATGAAGCAGGACAAAATTGATTAAAATTGAGTTATCTATGAAGAATGTGAGTGAAATAGAGCTAGATGTGGCATTACTGAGGTGAACAAGAGACAATTGTAAACGGAACTTTTGAAGGGAAAAAAACGTAAATTGGTAAGCAAAGAGAATCGAAAATAAAGAAATATCTCTAGGGTAATCCTGATCAGTGTCTATCAGGGACATTAAATCCCATAGTAAAGAAAAAGATCACAAGAGCAATGGAGGATATGATGCCCGTACGTACCCAAAAAGATACGCATCTGAGGGCATTATTGACGAGGAAAAATAACCATTAATGTAAGTTTTTGGTAAATCCGTCTTAGCATATAATATGGAGTTAGAATTAGACCAATAAATCTTCTGAGATCAATAAATCTTTTGTTCAGATTGAAATTTCAAAGATGGCTGTAGAAACTTAAGAACTCAGGTGAGTGATTGAGTGTTTATTAACCTTCCACTTAAGAAAAACACGAGGGCTATTGGAGATGGATCTCATAATTCTGAACTTCTGCCAAGTAATATGCGGTAGCCAGCTTATGATGATCGTGGACTCGTGGCAGATGTTTTCGTCTAATGGTGGATCCGAGCCCTAACGCTTCTGAAGACCCGCGTGGCTGATGCATGTTAAATCTTGTCGAGGTCCCAAGTCTTCCTATTGAAGAGGGTGGTATCTGCTCTGTTGCCGTCCTTGTCACTTGAGTAAGGGTCATAATTTCAAGGTCCGTCACCAGTAGACCTCGCTGTACTTCTCAGCGTGACTTTCATACACATTCATATCATATCACACCGGACACGTGACGTATGGCAACCTCACTTACCAAACTTTCACAACATGTCATTGTGAATGCATGAAGCCTCGACAGATTTAACGTGCGCTGAACCCCGTTAAGTGCAGCGTCTTTAATGGCATCATGACAGAAAATCAGGATTCAGCAGGAAGAATAAAGTCCACGAGATCGCGAATTAACTGAATATTGTTGGAATGCCAAACACATACGTAGTACTGTAAATATTGAGATTAGTCTGGATTAGTTCTGCTTAAATATGTAATTTCTGATTTCAGTAGATTAATTTTTTTATCACTACAATAACAGATAATGTTAATAAATTTTGCATTTAATAGAATATCGAATAAATCATAGTTACCCATAATGGTTGTTTTACAACTCAACATAAAAGTTCAGTAACTTAAATGCAAAATTCATTATCAAGAGATTGCTTATTAGAGTCACACTGAGAAGAAACACGAGTGGTATTGGCGACGGACCTCGAATTACGAACCACGTGCAAGTGACAAGGATAACATTCTGGACGAGGACAGTCTAGTAGCAACAAGGCTCGAATCAATGATTCGACGAAAAAACGCCAGCCGCGATTCCGCAATTATGATAATTAGGCTACCGCGGCTTAAGAGCGAGCTCTAATTATATAGTTTAGTTTTTATTAACTCGCACTGGAAACAGCACGAGGGCTATTGGCGAAGAACTCGTAGTTTTGAACTTCAATCAAGTGACAAGGATGACATCTGAGCTGGCACTCCCCTCTACTTATATAAAATAAAATAAATTATAGGAGAGTCCTGGAAGAGACTTTTGAACTATCGTAAATATCGAAACGCGAACAGAATTTATACGCTTTTTTAAAGAGACATGTACATAAAGCACTCTAAATTAATTTTTTTGTTGCATTTTTATGTAAATCAATACGTGGAATCTTAAAATGTTTCAAGTACTTAAAATGATGTTCATAATACATATTTTGATTATTACAATTTATGTACCATTGTTTCAAGCACACATAAATGTTTCATTGTAATTAAACATAGTAATACATTCGCGAACAGTACGATTATATCTTTCAAATATTTATCCTAGTCCATAAATATTAGAGGTAGGAACGGTCATGATTAATAAATAAAGGACAGTCTGAATTGTCATAAAGCGTAGGTATATGAACATACAAATAAACTTTCCTATCAGGATACCTGTCAGTGCTTAAAAGTGATTGAAAGAAGAAATATTTTGAATGCGTCATAATTTGCTCTTCCACATGCAAAAATATAGGATGCCTTAAAAAGAAAATTTTTCAATTGCTGGTCCTATGTGCACTGGATTCATTCTTCATATACAGAAACTGCACCAGAAAAAAAAAGAGAAGGAAAAAAGGAAGAACAAAAGAAAAAGGAGAAACATTTCTAATTTTCAGGCATAGCCATACAGAATGCTACATTCAAATTCCTGCCGTCGCCGCACCCTCACGGGTGGCGGTTTTCGTCGAGTTGTGGGTTCCGGCCTTGATGCCTTGAAAGACCAGCCGTGTAGCCGGGGCTGAGGCACATTAAGTCTGTCGGGGCCCAAAGTCCTCCCCATTGGCGTGGTGTTGAAGTTAGGAGAGGGGGTTAGAACAGTCTGAAAAATAATTTAAAGCAAAGTGCTGAAAAGTTGGATATAGGATTGAGTTCCATTTTTCTATACAATGATCCAAAGCGTACAACTAAAATGGATCAGTTATAGCTGTTGTACAATTGTAGAACGTAGTTGCACATCTTATCACAATCACCTGATCTCAACGTTATTGAAGCTTTCTGATCATAGTTGAAGTAATCTGTCCAAAAGTACCACATAACGAGCACAGACCATTTAAAAACTGTTTTAAGAGGAGAATGGGCTAAAATCTCAAGTGAAACAACCCAAAACCATGTTAAATCGATGCCACGCAGTTTGGAAGCTGTCATTTATTCGAAAGGGTGTGCAACTAAATATTAGTTCGTCTTTACATGTTTTCATTTAAAAATTATGTCAAGTGTACACTCAATTTTGTGACTTAATATGCTGAAGTCTCAGCTTAAAAATTATGTAATTTATTAAACGAGTTTCATACTTGTTTCCACGCCTAGTACAGTTCCTTAAAAATGTATTTTATCACTTAGATATCTTTTAATTTTATGGAAATATTCAGAGTATTGCATTTTTATACTTTAAATCTCATAAAAAGAAGGTATATTCTTACTTTAGGGGATCCACTGTTTTTCAAAATAAAGGTTACTTTAAACAGAAAATTAAAATTCAACATTGATAGTTCCAACCTCTTTTGAAAACCGTCTGTGAATGTGCTAAGGTATGATTTTGTAAAATTTCTACTCGTATTTGAAAATAATATTACAGTCTTATAACATAGGGGTTGGAAGTGAATATTTCATATTGTAGCAATATTTTTAAGAAATATTCAAAATAAGTTTTCGTCAGCAAATTTTTGAATAAATTAGCAAATTAATCAAAATTCCTATACATGATCAATTTCCTTTCTTGATAAAAATTTTAATGTTGTACCTTTCAAATAAAGAGAAACCAATACAATGGTCAATAGAATATTTAATTACATTGGATATAGATGAAATTCGAGAATTGTAATTTTTGCAAATTTTCTATTGTAATTTTGAGTCGCAATCAAACGATGAGGATGGCAGGTACCTCCCTCTCTAAGCTTCCACTCCAGAATTAAAAGCATGAAGAATTTTCGATACATTTCCATTTTGCCGGCGCAAATCTCGCCAAGCCAACTTTATTGGAAACAACATGCAGTGTACATATATTCCGTTTGGCGTTGGTTGTATCATTTGTGGCGAATTTATCGCTTTCGCCGGCGAAATGAAAAGTACTAAATTTTCAGTTAAAAGAAAAATTATTTAAAGGTAAATGAATGCAATGAAAAAAAGACACGTCATGGTCATGAAATACACTAATGACCTTTTTTCTTTCCCTCGGTTTTTTGTGTCTTTGGTAAACATGCATTACTCGGCCCAAGGATGCCCTGTCGATTCTCACAGATTTCGATCCTTTTGGTTTATCAACCAATTTTTACCATTTTCCATGTATTTTCTCGTGTAAACATAACAGATGCACAATGTTTGGTAAAACAAAGCAAGTTTTTCCTTCTTGCGACAATAACCGCAATATTTCTTCACTCAATGCAGCAGATCATATTAAACATTTAATGAGAAAAGGGTCATAAAATGCGAAATATATGTAAATTGGTTTGGGGATAAAAAAAAAATACTGTCAGCTTTTGTCTGTCATTCGTAGCGAAAAGTCTTTTAAGAACAATTTTTTCACCGATTACTTTCTTTTTTGTAATAAAAGATGTACTTTAAATATCTCTTATTACAAAATACTTACTATTATCGTTATGAAATTATTCAGGACTTGTTTCCATTTAATATTTATGTTTCGTTGCATAAGATTTACTCGAAATTAAATCCTTTCATTAAAAATGCTCCGTGTTGTAGATATTCTATTTGAAAGCGATATCATTATTGCGTTTTAATTTTTTTTCTGAAACAAAATAAATCATGTTTCGAAATTTGATTTGTTAGTTTATTAAAAAATTTTAAAATCGATGTTGAATGTGGAATTTTTTTGAAAATATATACATTATGATACATTGTGTTTTATGAAAAATGTCCACTTTATGAAACATTCGATTCCAAACACTATGTCATAAGATTTCAATATTTTGAAATACGAATAGAATATTAAATAAATCATTGCTTAATATGCTTAATTATAAATAAAAGTTTATATGTACTTGAAATATACAAATAAATTAAAAAATATATAAATATGTGTTATGAACATATTTTGAGAACTTCAATTATTTTAGGATCAATGTTTCGATTTCTATGAATATGCAACAAAATAATTTGATTGGGAGTGCTTTGTATTTATGTCCCTTTAAAAAACGTGAATATTGTTTATTCGCTATGCCATATTTATAAGATTTCAAAAATCTTGTACCAAAAATTTCCTATTGTTCGCATTACTTTTTTTGTATTACAATGAGGTCGCGCTATGATCATCTAATCAAGATGATTGCTAACAAAACTAATCCAAACTGATCTTAATAACTTAAGGACAACGTAAGAGCAAGGTATTCCAACAACATTCAGTTATTCGACACTTTCCTAATGCTTTTCCTGTTGGTAGTGAAAACTAAGTTGTCATGATCCCGAACTCTCGACAGGCGTTCTTCCTGTTGAAGCGCAATCTCATGTCACAAATAAGTTATTAGGACACGTCACATCTATCAAGGATTAAATATTCACAATAGCGTGGTATCAAAGTATGGAGAATGGAAATTTAGGGTGCCAACTCGTGAAATAACCCCGTCAATTGGTGCACCCCATGCGATTATTTATAGTTCGCACTGAAAGGCTACACGAGAGGTTATGGTGAAGAACCTCAAAAATTTTGAATCGTGGGTTTTTTTTTCAAACATATATATCATAGTTACTTCTTTGGCGCAGTGTAGCCACATTTGTCTCTAGTGCCTTTATACTTAACTTTCCCTCGCTCACAATCTTGAACCACCGAGAAAGATTGAATCATGTGTAAAGTGTATTTAACAAATGCAAAACGTATTGGTATTTCATACTACAGGTCAGTTATTTTAACTTAAGCCTAATTACATCAATCTACTTTTTACCCTATGTAGGGAACAATAAGGGAAATCAAAATTATCAGTGAAGCAATGTAAGAAAATGGTATGCTGTGAATATATACAGTGGCTCAAACAATTGAGGATACACCTTACTTTCACTTGATAAATCCAACTTTTAATGAAAATAACACATTAACTAGAATAGAAGACGTATTTTTATTTTTATACGTAATAAAAGAGTTAATTTACAGTAAAAATAACGAAAATCAACAAAAAAATATCTAAAATTAAAAGTTTCACAAATATTTGAAATAAACATAGGCAGATCTTTACCTCAAAAAATTAAGGATACACCAATGGAATTTTTTCGATATATTACATGCATAGACAGTATCAGTATTTTGTTGCATGTCCTTTGGCTTTTATAATGTCCTCCAAACGTCTTGGTACCGATTCGACTAATTTTTTAGTGGTATCTGGAGATATTTTACCCCATTCTTCTTGTAATACTTGCTTTAAATGGGCCTTGTTTCTAATCTGGTGTTTTTGGACCGCTGTTTCTAGTGCGGCCCACAAATTTTCTACGACATTGATGTCAGGGAACTGTGGCGGTGTGTGCAATTGCTGTTTACAATGAAAAAGACACCACATTTTGACATTACGTGCCGTGTGTTTGGGGTCGTTGTCGTGCTGAAATATAAAATTTCCATCTAAACCCAATTTTTGTGCACTTTCTTTAAGATTGTTGCGGAGTATGTCTATATAAAGCTTATGATCCATTATACCATCTATAAAAACTAAATTTCCTACCCCATTTGCAGCCATACAACCCCAAACCATGACGGAGCCTCCACCATGTTTAACTGTAGGACGTAAATTTTTTGGATCCAAAACGGTGTTCAGCTTTCTCCAAACGGTGTGACGACCATCGCTTCCAAAAATGTTGAATTTACTTTCATCACTAAATATAACTTTCTTCCAGAAGTTTTCTGTCTTCAACTGATGAGTTTTTGCAAACTCCAAACGCTTTTTCTGATTTTGTAAGCTTATGAAAGGTTTCTTTCTAGCTACTCGACTGCTAAATCCAGCATGTCTAATCACATTTATCACAGTTTCAGCACTTACACTTCTGCAGATAATTCGAGAAGTTTCTGCAGCTAGTTTGACTGCACTCAGTTTAGGATTAATCTTGATATCTTTTAAAAATTTCCTTTTAGCTACATCACTCAGAATACTTTTCCTTCCTCTTCCACTCTTATTTTGAATTAATCCATCGCGTTTAAATTTCCCAATGATTTTCTGGACACATGAGTGACTTTTACCGACCATTTCAGCTATTTCACGATAAGATTTTCCCTTCTTAAATAACCTTAATATAAATTTTCTTACATCAATACTAGTCTCTTTAAGAGGAGCCATTTTCCCATTTAAAATTACAGCTTTATATTCTCATAACCAACTTCAAAAGACAGAAATAACAGTTGAAAAAGTTTAGGATAAAATTTCCCAAACTTTAGTAGCAAGCAAAAAGAAATCAAGTGGTAGTTAAACAAAAATTTCATTTGTGTATCCTCAATTTTTTGAGGTAAAAATCTGCTTATGTTTATTTGAAATGCCTCTAAAAAGTTTTATTTTAGAATTTTGTCGTTGATTTTTCTTTATTTTTACTGTTAATTAAACCTTTTGTTATGTCTAAGAATAAAAATTCGTTTGCACTTCTGGTTAAGGTGTTATTTTGATTGAAAGTTGGATTTATCAAGTAAAAGTAAGGTGTATCCTCAATTGTTTGTGCCACTGTACATAAAAAAAAGCTGTAAAAATTGTCATTCCTTATTTTCCGATCACTTGTGCCAGAAAACCCAACATTCTCACATCCCACTCTAACGGGCTTACCGGTGTTTGATTGTGTTACCTGTGCTATCTGTTATTGATAGAATGAAGAAAAGTACTTTCTTCTAGCAATTTGATAAAGATTGGTTCGGTTTTATTAATGTCTCACTAGAATCAAAACGACGGCTATTCGAATTTCGTAATTTTGAACCTCGGTCAAGTAACGAGGAGGACACTTGATATGGCAACTTCCTCTCCTCATTTCTACACCACGCCTACCAGAGGACTTTGGCCCCCAATCGATTAAACATGCTTCAGCCCAGGTTAAGCAATTTAATAAAATTGCGCTGAATTTAGGATGAAACATTGAGAATTTTAGATCCCGTCTTAGGACCAACGCATATTACTATTGTAATTCCAAAATATTATAATTATTTAATTATTGGAGAGGAATGAATTGCGGATCATACAGTTTATAAATGAAAGTTAATTATCAAAACTCGTACATTCAAAGAACTGCTAAATTACCCATTTATTTCCAAATATAAATGGAATTAAAAATTTCCAAATCTAAAAATTTAGTTTTGAAATGAATTTGAATTCCACAAACAATTTTAAAGGGTTTGTTCTGGTCTAATGTAAATTATATGATGAAGGTTAAAAGAAAAGCACAGTTTACTTTCGAAAATCTTTTTCGCATTCAGCTGGAAGTGAATACAAGTTACAAACCATTTTATAAACAAATAAAAATATTTATTTCGAAAGCATACAAAAAAAATTCATTAACATTTGTACAGATTTCAATAAGACAGAACATTTTCTAATGAAATCTTAAAACTTCATTTATCCGTTTTTGCATGTTTATTCTCATATTTAAACAGGAAAAGCTTTAGAGTAAGAAAATTTACTAGTTAAGAACAAGTTTAGTAGATTCTATGCGAAGTCAGAAAATAGTTCTTAAATTCGATACATTCATATCCTTTAATATTCAAATTCTTTACACTTAGGGTTGATTACTTGGAATCGTAAATACCGAGATAACAGTGTGATAATCAAAAATATAGGAATTAAACAAAATAGAGTTTTCTAAACTGTACTTCCCAACTCTATAGCTTTCAAAGTTCATCAGTATGATTTACATTTGCACATTATATAACGAGAAAATATATTTAAAAATTAAAAGGAAAAAATAAAACTCGTACTTGAACCATGGTTATACAAGGACATCTTGAGATTTTAATTGAACTAAAACTTAAATGATATTTGAAACTTCGCTGAACTATTTTATACCTATCCGGTCTAGATAACTCATGAAATTTCGCATGAAGATTTGAAGGTCTTCCCAAAATGTATAGCCAATCAATCTAATTTTTCTTAATTTTGAGTAGTATTCAAAAATTAATGTATGTGTTATATGAGGTGCTTCCATTATACCACAAGAAACCGAATACGCAGTCAGGTATGATAACACTACACATAACCTTAAAACAATGACTTTTGGATCTTCTCTCATATCCTCATCTTCTATTAATTTCTGACAAAATTCATAATGTTTTTGAGCTGAAAAAATTCTTTCGTGAAAATATGCGTTATAAATATCATGCAACTTGCTTCGATTAGAGTCTAAAAACATATGGACTAATCTTTTTACTGCAGAGTTGAAAGGTGAATTATGATTCTGGCGAACAAACTTTCCACTAGGCATCCAATTGAGTTCATGGCAATATTCAAGCAAAACGTAACGCATAACGTCTCTAACAAACATGTAATCGTTATCTATTTGTTCCATCATTTCAATAAGAATTGTTTTCGTCCTATTAATATCTAATTCTTCTATTTTGTTCAGCTGAATCTAGATCGTGATTGTTTACTTACGTCGCTCTAAGAAGTAACACGAGGGCTAACACTGCCGAGTCCTTTTGTTTCTGTGTTAGTTGATTTTAACTAATTATTTAAAGAATAAAATTTTATGCCCAGTGTCTCGCCAATTAGTCGCCAAATCCTTCGTTTAATAATGTATCGTTTGCTTTAACTTTAATGACAAGTGGCTTGATGGATTAACATAATGGTTAATATTGAGCTAAAAAATTTTATATCAGTTTATTTTACACGATAAATTTAAACAACGTCAAATAATAAAATAAATTATTAAAACTAATTATTGAAAGAATTCAATTTGACTCAACGTTCCTTTTTTTCACTTAAATTTTTAAGTACAAAGAAATTATGATACGCAAAAAGTGTGAAGTTTGAAAGAAAACCCATGTTCAAAAAACTCGTTTTTTCCGGTGTTGTTACTTAGAGATCGCGCTTTGGCTGTGATAGTCTAATGATGATGATTGTTAACTCGCGGCTGGCGTTATTTTCGTCGAGTCGACGTTCGAGCTGTTACATGTCCCAATCCCTCCCCTTAAAATAATGTGGTTTGTTTTGGTTTTATTAACGTCGCACTAGAAGAAAGACGTGGGCTATTGGTGACGGAATTTCCAATCTTGGTCAAGTGACGAGAACTACATTTGAGCTCGCATCCACTCTCCTAATTCTTACACCATGCGAGTAAGTGAGTGAGTGAATGTAAAGTTTATTGACACAAGAGCCAGATATGGCTATGCTGCGCCAAACAAGATTAAACTGTGGTCTAGACGTGAAGTTGAAGAAAAGGTAAAAATGGTTGACAAGAAGGAGGGTCGAAAATAGAGAAGGATCGCTAGGATATCCTGGGAGTATGTCACCCGTGTTTTCCAAATACAGTAAGCCTCATGGGAAAGAAAAAGATCACTAAGGTGCCTCGGGATCATGATGCCCGTACTTACCTGAAGAAGGCAAGTCCCTGATGTCCCTTGATATAATCCCAGGGGCAGGGTGCCCGGCTATACCCCCAGACGCTGGGTACCCATTTTAGTCGCCTTTTACGACATGCATGAGCTACAGTGAGACTATTCTGTCATCCCCGGTCAATACACGGGTCCTTACACCATGCGAACGGGAGGACTTCAGGCGTTGACAGATTTATCGTGCACTTGCCCCAGCTACACGGCAGGTTTTTTTTATGGTATCAAAGCTCGAACCCGCGACTCAAAGAAAACCACATGTCACAAAATCACCGATCGGTCCGTAACCGTGACCCCGTGAAAGTTTGGAGAAGAAAACGCTAATTCTGGTGTTTCCAAATTAATTTTTTTTTCAGCCAAAGCATATAATGATGATATTAGCACCAAAGGAACTATTGTTTTAGGTGGACTGCTTTGGCATACCAGATCACTTTTCCATTTTTTTGTTTCCTTCAGTTTTAATCCCATTGACCTTATATATATATTCAATTTCATAATTTCTCGTTTCCTTTAAGTTTAATATCGAAAAAGTTTACTATTGTCCATATATCTCGATTTTTCATCGATTACTTTAATTCTTATATTTGAGTAATTTTATAATAATTATAAAAAAGGCTCACCTTAGGTGGCTAAATCAGCTCTTTGCAAAACTTTGATTATAACTTTTTAATATATGTATATTTTTATTTTTTTAACTTTATTTTCAATAGTCTTATTTCAATTTTTATTTTTTAACTTTATTATTTTCTTTTACATCTAATCAAGACATATTTATGGAAAAGCCCTGTTTAACATAGAGGTCCATTATCTTAAATACAACGAGGAGCCTCATGTGGGTTTGATTAGCTTATTAATATCGCAATGAGAAAGCTTTCGGCGACAAACCTCGTAATATTCAACCTTGGCTCAGGTTGATCAGTAAATACATATTCAAAAATGTGGAAAACATAACTAATCTAGACTGGTCACAATAACTTTATCACAACGTCAGAGTGAGGCATTCCAACAACATTCAGTTAATTCGACAATTTCCTTATGCATTTCTTGTTGGCCGTGATAGACAAGTTCTTATGGTCCCGAACTCGCGACAGACTTTCTTCCTGTCGAAGCACAATATTGAGTCTTGCCACTAATGAACCATTATAGCACGTCAAATCAAATATATTTACAATAGAGAGGTATGAAAGTTTGGAGACTGGAATTCGGGGTGCCAACTCATGTATCATCCCCGTTCAGTGGCGGACGTGAAGCGATTCAAATACGTCGCACTGAGAAGCTACACAAGAGGTTATGGTGAAGGATCTCAAAATTTTGAATCGTGGTCATATGATAAAGTCGACACCATAAATGGCACATCCCTCGCCAATGGAATGTTTTTGATCCTTGAGAGATTTTATGGTACATCTGCCAAGTTCCGCGACGCATCTTTAATGACAGCAATGATCGAAATCACTATTATGATGATACAACGCCAGCTACAAATTTGCAACCATTACCACTGGGCTACTTCGGCCATTCAGTGATAATTTTTAGAGATAAAATTTTATTCGAAATTTTTATATTATGAAATTTACTTTTCATATTATTATTAAAATATTCAAATCATTCTATTCCTCACGGAGCAGCTATATAATATGTTTATCACGTGATGTTAACTTTCTGTATTATTTTATTTTAAATAGAAATACAGTGTGTTTCGAAACTCATGTGCAAAAATTTAAAGGTTAATATAAATCTAAACAAACGAGTCATAGGCGGACAGTCCTCGGTAAACCCCTTGACGGCACTGTAATTGAAAATATAAATCGCAAGTTTTTATACATCGTCATTTCTACCCTCAATTTTAGGAGGCCTGACCTTTTCCTGATTAGTATATGTTGGCATCCATCCTGAAATCCTCGGCAGAAATGACAATATGAAAGAAATCTCCCGATTTGTACCATTACAGCGCCATCTTTAGGTTCAATGCTTCCTGTCCGCCTATGCATTGTATGTTTATATGTTTTCTAACACCCCTGAAATTTTTGCCTATTTTTTGAAATACCCTAAATGCATTATACAGACATTTAAACAAAAAAAGGAGCCGTAAAAGTTGATTGTACCATATTAAGTTCCTTATTTATCATTCAACTTACACATCGTACTCTTTGGAGAAAAGAATGGGTAAGGGACTTGCAGGAACCATGTTTTTGTAATTTAAAAGTCCGAAATACTGTCTTATATATGCTTGTATTGATTGTTTCGATAAATATTCAATTTTTCTTTTGTTAAACTCTTTGAGCTGTATTTTCCTCTTTCTAATAAATAAAATCAGCTTAAAATATTAAATATATTAAAATAAAATTGAGCTTGATTGAAGGAATATATATGGAGACACATTCACGATAATTAAGGAGCTAAAACTAAAAATTATTCATGCATTCCTTCTCTCGATCTGCCAAGTGTGACGTAAATAAATAATCAACCCTTACATTAGACAACAATTATCTACTTTTGACTACTTTTTTGTAAATGGAATTGGATATTTGTTTGTGTCTCGATCCACTTCCGTGTGGTGACCAAGTGGGAAAGAATAGTCCCAATATATGGGACTATTCTTCAAAATCGTAAAAAGTGTCTAAATGGGTAACCAGTCTCTGGAGGTACAGCCAGTTATCCAGCTTCTGAGGATTATATCAGGGGACCTCATTGGCTGGATTTATTAGGTAAGTAGAGGCATCATAACCCCGAGGTACATGTAATGTATACGAAACCTATTTGCGAGAAGCGAAATTATAATAACCTTTCGGTTGTACAGGAGAGAGTTGGAGCACTTTGGGAAAGACACGTTTGAGACTTCACTGATAGAGGTACAGGCAAAACGAGCCCCAATAAGAAATAAATATTTTTTGTTATTGTTAAAAAGACAATGTTGTCCTTATGCATATTAAACATACTGAACTCTCCACTAGATAGTTAGTGGATAAGAAAATAAACTCTCAAGAGATATAAATAAGAAAGAAAAAGTGTTCAAAGCTCTCGCTCACGGTATTGGGCATAAAAGTACCCTAGTGATCTTTTCTTTTCCCTTGAAGTTTATTGTTTATGTTAAACACGGGGAATATGCCTTCGGGATAACCTAGCAATCCTGCTCTGTTTTCGACCCTCCTTCTTATCAATTTTTTTATATATCTTCAATTTTTTTTCTCAAAGGTGAAGATCACAGTTACATCTTATTTGGCGCATTATAGACACAACTGGCTCTTTCGCCATTAAACTTCACTTTCACTCCCTCATAATCTAGAACCTCTGAGGAAGGCTGATTCATATATAAAGTGTCCGATTTTCGTTTCTAAAATTCAAAAGGTATTGGGTTTTTTTATACCAAATTCAGTTATTTTAACTCAAGCCTAATTACGTGAATCCACTTTTAACCCTCTGACTGCTCAATTTGTGAACCGAAACCGCTTCAAAAATTGTGTATTTTTTTTTGTTGCATATTTCAAATCTATATATATTGGAGAATTAAAAAATGCATTTTTTCTTTCTGGAAAACATTTTTTATATAGATTTTTATCGTGAGAAACTAAGTTGCCAGAAAAACCAATTTCAGATGTTATCACCAAAAAAAATATATATATATATTTTTTTAATAAATTTCAATTGAATTATAGTTAATTTTTATTTATTGCATAATATAAAAAAGTAAAATGTATGAAATTTAAGAAAAAATAAAGTACTGAGAAAAAAATACTTAGATATACAGTTTAGTATGATACAATTCGAAACAGAGTTCAAGGCAAAGTCCAACTTCACAGTCTTTGCACCAGATTCGTGTTTCTTTGCGAATTTTTTTTCCATTAGCATCTTTTCTTGAACAGCACACAGTCTTCTAGGCTCTCTTTTTATATGGTTAGGTGGTATGTGACTTCTAAAATGACGAGCTGTCAATGTGAAGTTAGAGCGGTATTACCATTTGTCTTCAAATGCCGCAATCTAGTGGACAAATAACGACATCTGTTGGCCGAAACGTAAATTATATGTCTAATTCTGTATGTAATTTGTTTCAGTGGTTAAACGGGGAAAATGCGGGAAAAATACATGTCCGAGGAAATCACGGGATGAGCAGCCAGAAGTTAACTTTCGTAGGACGGAACTTGGTAAACCAAAACTATCAGTGATACGGTGTAAAAAATGAGAAGCTCTTGGTCCATACATAAAAATGAACTTTAAGATATTGTCATCCCTCTTTGTCCGATCACTTGTACCATATAACCCGACATTGACACCCTCCTCTCTCATGGATTTATTAGTGCGCACTTTTGTTATCTGTCATATCTGTTATTGTTAGACTGAAGGAAATTACTTTCTTCTAGCAATTTGATAAAGATTTGTTTAGTTTTATTAACGTTGTATAAAGCTTCACGTTGACGTTGAAATTCAATGGGCGTCCGGAGCGCGGAGCGCTCCACCAGCCCAAATCTGGTATTTAAATGATACATTGGGAGGATGGATTTTTCATGTTGGAGATGTGCTTCCTAGGTTGAAGTGTCGAAAATATCTTGATATTCTATTGGAGGGTCTTTGAGAAATAGTAGAATGAAGTTGGAGGAAGTATGGCGCCATCTATTGGAAGTAGAAGGAACTTCAGTGGAAATGAAGAGCCGAGAGTCGAAGAAAAGCTGAGCTGAGAGATTGAAGAGGAGATCTTGCTTTTGGATTGGTTGACTGGGGAGTAGATGCGTTGCTACTATTGGCTGCCAGCGATTGTGTGTAAGTTACTATATATGTGATGGGTGGAGTTTGTTAATGGTGGTAGTGCTGTTGAATATTAAGAGCTAATATTAAGTTTAAGGTGGGTTGTAATCTAATAGAATTTTCCTGGGTCTTTTCGTATTTGGGTGTAGTTGATAATCTTCTAAATTTTGAATATTTGGGTTATTAATATTTGAAAGTGAATTAAAGAAATTTGCGGCAAGTTTTTGAACATGTTGTTTAAAGGTGGTTATTTGCAGTGCTTTATAAATGTCTTTGTTTTTCATGTACATGGAGGCTCTGACGATCATCCTGATAGTAGAGCTTTGGGATATTTCTAATATGTTGAGGTTTGATTTTGCACAATATGCCCATATTGGGCTGGCATAGCTGATGATTGGACGCATGGTAGCTGTGTAAATAAGTAATTTGTTTTGTAGGTTCATTTTTGATTTTCTGTTAATAAGGGGGTAAACTTTGTGGGATAATTTACGGAATTTTTCTCTTGTGTTTAGGATATGTTTTTTCCAGGTCAGATGTTTATCGAAAGTAAGGCCTAAATATTTTGCGTGTGTCCCCCATGGGATTTGTTTTTGATAAAAGGTGGGTGGGGGTGGGTTTAATTTTCTTTTGGTAAATATTACAGCTTGAGTCTTGTCTACATTTACTTTGATTTTCCATTTATTGAAATATGTTTGGAGAAGCTCAAGGTGTTTATTTAGGGCAAAAGTATAAAGCTTCAGTGTGGCAAGTTAAATGTTCAAACTCTTAACAACAGGCCTTTGCGAGAGCTTGTAATTTTGAAAGATTTAAAGCGCGTTAGAAGACGTACTTTCTGTTTTGAGTATATTGACGTTTTATCACAGCAATAACGTATAATGATGATACTAAATTTATTTTGAATAGAACATTGCATAAAAATATAGTTACTCATAAGGGCTGCCTTATATCTCGACACACATAGGTTCAATATCTGAAATGTAACACGCAGCCTCAAGTGATTAGTATTGTTTATTAACGTCGCACTGAAGAGAAACACGAGGGTTATTGATGAAGGAACTTGAATTTTTAACCTCGCACATGTCACAAGGACGACATTCTGAATTAATCAGTCTTTAGTGACACGAGGGCTCGAACGCACAATTTTACAAAAACAATACCTGCCGCGATTACACAATCATGATCATTAGGCTACAACGCAGATACAGAACGACCTCTAATTTAAAACAATAATAATATAAACTGTAGGAGAGTCTAGGCCCATAATATTTAAGCTCTTATAAATATAGGAGAGCGAATATAGATCACTTATGATTTTAAAAACGGACCTGAACTCAAAGAACAAATCACATATTTTTGTTGCATTCTCGTGGAAATTAGTACGGTGGATCTTAAAATGTTTCAAGTTCTTAAAGTAATGTTTATACCACAAATTTCTGTATTTTTTAAGATATTACAATATACCAATGTTTCAAGTATATATAAATTTTTTCATGATTATTGATCATATTTTCGCTTTCATGAATAGTACGGTTACTGCCATCAAATATTTATCCTAGTCCAGAGGTGGCGACACGTCAATTCAATTGAAAAGTCCTACGGCCTACCGTAGTAAAACACATTTTTTTGGCAAAATTAGTTTTTTTTTCAACATAATTCCCTGCAAGGGTGATAAACTGATATTAGCGACCCTCCAACTTTTCGATACCATTTTTGTAGTACGATTTGTCCTTTGCTTTAAAATAACAGGTCAATTAAAATGTCCCCGGCCTGACACATAGATGATGCTACTAGAATTAAATCCATATGTTTTTTAGTTAGCTCTAACCCTCAAAAGATACTTGTTTAAATTTGACAGCTGTCGGATCATTAGTTTGTGAATTATAGCATTTTGAGTAAAACAACTTTTGTTATTCTGAAAAAAATGGATAAAAAGGAATTTCGCGTGTTGATAAAATATTGCTCTTTGAAGAGAAAAAATACTGTTGAAGCAAACACTTGGCTTGATACCGAGTTTCTGGACACTGCCCCAGGAAAATCAACCATCAAATATTGGTATGCTAAGTTTAGACGTGGTGAAATGAACACCGAAGACGGTGAACGCAGTGGACGCCCAAAAGAGGTTGTTACCGAAGCAAACATTAAAAAAATCCACAAAAGGATTTTGAATGACCGTCAGTTGAAATGGAATGAAATAGCAGACACTCTAAAGATATCAACTGAACGTGTACATCCTATCATTCACGAATATTTGGGTATGAGAAAGCTCTGTGCAAAGTGGGTGCCGCGCGAGCTCACTTTTGACCAAAAAAAACGACGAGTTGATGATTCGGAGCAGTGCTTGAAGATGATCAAGCGTAATAAACCCGAGTTTTTGCGTCGATATGTGACAATGGATGAAACATGGCTCCATCATTTCACTCCGAAGACTAATCGACAGTCATCCGAGTGGACTGCACACGATGAACCCGCTCCAAAGCGTGGGAAAACGCAACAGTCCGCTGGCAAGGTTATGGCGTCTGTATTTTGGGATGCGCATGGAATAATTTTCATTGACTACCTTGAAAAAGGAAGGACCATCAACAGCGACTATTACATAGCGTTATTGGGCCGTTTGAAGGACGAAATCGCCGAAAAACAGCCGCATTTGAAGAAAAAGAAAGTGCTGCTTCACCAAGACAATGCACCGTGTCACAAGTGAGTGAAAACGATGGCAAAAATCCATGAATTGGGCTTCGAATTGCTTCCTCATCCACCGTATTCTGCAGATCTGGCCCCCAGCGACTGTTTCCTGTTCTCAGATCTCAAAAGAATGCTCGCTGGGAAGAAATTTTTGTCGAATGAACAGGTGATCGCCGAAAGTGAGGCCTAACATAAGATGTTACTTTAAACGAATGCATGCTGAACTGGAGTCATCTGTCAAACGGTTTCTAAGTGATACTTTAATGTTTTTCATCTCTGAAAATAGAGACTCACAGGCATAGGTAGATGAAAAATGGTTAAAATAGTACGAATATGTCTGGTAACGAATTCCATTTTCCAAATTTTTGTTATTAGCAGTTTTACTTATATTGCTTGTCAATAATTCTGTTTCAATTATTTGCAACTCTTTCCTTGTTTCAATAAATTTTTGAACCCATATAGAACTAGACTGGAAATCAATCAGCTGTATTTCAAATTCTTCAATTTCCAACCAATCGAATTGGGACAAGTTCAGTTTATCAAATGAAGTCACATCAGGGTACATAATAAACTTGAATGTTTCCTATAATCCTTTGAACTGAGAAAATCTCACAGAAAATTCATTGGTTGATGAATCAATTACTGAAATAAATTCTTCAGTGACAGTTTCTCAAGTATTTCTAAATCGTAGATATTTTTTTCAAGTTTGGAAAATACTTGTAGTTTCTTGTAATAATAACGTTCCTGTGTGTGTGAAAACATGTAGTTTAGTGTCAAAAAACTTCATGATTATTCGGGCGAAAGATGAGGCGAATGAGATCTATCATGACGATAATTGTTTTATTTGTGCCTTGAAGCTTATCTTCTATTCATTGAAATGTTGGCATATACAGTGGCACAAACAATTGAGGATACACCTTACTTTTACTTGATAAATCCAACTTTCAATCAAAATAACACCTTAACCAGAAGTGCAAACGAATTTTTATTCTTAGATATAACAAAAGGTTTAATTAACAGTAAAAATAAAGAAAAATCAACGACAAAATTCTAAAATAATACTTTTTAGAGGCATTTCAAATAAACATAAGCAGATTTTTACCTCAAAAAATTGAGGATACACAAATGAAATCTTACCACTTGATTTCTTTTTGCTTGCTACTAATAATCTAAGTTTGGGAAATTTTATCCTAAACTTTTTATTTCTGTCTTTTGAAGTTGGTTATGAGAATATAAAGCTGTAATTTTAAATGGAAAATGGCTCCTCGGAAAGAGACTAGTATTGATGTAAGAAAATTTATATTAATGTTATTTAAGAAGGGAAAATCTTATCGTGAAATAGCTGAAATTGTCGGTAGAAGTCAATCATGTGTCCAGAAAATTATTGGGAAATTTAAACGCGATGGATTAATTCAAAATAAGAATGGAAGAGGAAGGAAAAGTATTCTGAGTGATGTAGCTGAAAAATTTTTTTTAAAAGATATCAAGATTAATCCTAAACTGAGTGCAGTCAAACTAGCTGCAGAAACTTCTCGAATAATCTTCAGAAGTGTAAATGCTGAAACTGTGAGAAATGTGATTAGACATGCTGGATATAGCAGTCGAGTAGCTAGAAAGAAACCTTTCATAAGCTTACAAAATCAGAAAAAGCGTTTGGAGTTTGCAAAAACTCATCAGTTGAAGACAGAAAACTTTTGGAAGAAAGTTATATTTAGTGATGAAAGTAAATTCAACATTTTTGGAAGCGATGGTCGTCACACCGTTTGGAGAAAGCCGAACACCGCTTTGGATCAAAAAAATTTACGTCCTACAGTTAAACATGGTGGTGGCTCCGTCATGGTTTGGGTTGTATGACTGCAAATGGGGTAGGAAATTTAGTTTTTATAGATGGTATAATGGATCATAAGCTTTATATAGACATACTCCGCAACAATCTTAATTTTTTGAGGTAAAGATCTGCCTATGTTTACTTCAAATATTTGTGAATCTTTTAATTTTAGATATTTTTTTGTTGATTTTCGTTATTTTTACTGTAAATTAACCCTTTTATTACGTGTAAAAGTAAAAATACGTCTTCTATTCTAGTTAATGTGTTATTTTCATTAAAAGTTGGATTTATCAAGTGAAAGTAAGGTGTATCCTCAATTGTTTGAGCCACTGTATCTGTAAAAAACATCTATTTTTAAAGCCACATAACATCCACTAGCTGTGGGTATTGTTCAATTTCCCCCTCATTTTACAGAAACAGTCTGATTTCTTCCAATCAATCAACAAATCTTTGCAGTATGTTTCCGAGGCTCAATCATCGAACATTATTATACAACAGTAAACCATTATACTCTGGGGTGACTTCATTTTGTGACTACAGCCATTACATTATCAAGAGATGTTAAACCACTCTTTGCACACATGGCTTGTAGGTGAATGATGCAGGGGAATTTAATAATCGAATGTCCTACGTTTGTTTGAAATAAACTTATGAAACCATTTTTTTTGCCCATCGTAATTTGAACACTCTCAGTTGTTACGGAAACAATTTTTTTCAAATCAATTTCTTTCTCAGCAAGCGAATTTTTATCAGCCGAACAAATATCTGTGCCCTTTGTAGTTGTTAATAACGATGTTATCGCAATTAATTCTTCCTTAATGACATTTCCTATGCAATATCGAGCAAAAACAGCTAAACATGCAGATTTTGCGACGTCAGTGCTTTCGTCAAGATATAGCGATATAAAAGAAACGGAATTAATGTCAGTTTTTTGTTGATCTGCTACATTTCTGGCCGGTTTTAAGATTCTTTCTTTTATTGTGTTACTAAATAGAGGAGTTTATCTTTGATGTGCTGAATTATCTTTCCTTTACTATCAAAATCATCAAAAAGTGAGGGCGCTCATGCTAACCAGGCTTCCTCTTGAAAAAGTTTACTATGCCAAGCAATGACATTTGCTGCTACGCTCGAATGATAATTTTCGCCATCATATTTAATTATAGACGTCGACTCTTTATTTCTGTCTTTCATTGCAATTAATTTCTTTTGCTTGGTTCACTTTTTTGACGAATTTGTAATTTGTTTCAAAATGCCGTTTCACAGACGATGTTCTACTTGCTACTGTTCCAGAACATAAAACACACACCGCTTTGTCGCCTTTACTAAGCAGGATTTGATTGTGATTGCTTTACAACGTCGCACTGAGAAGCAGCACAAAGGCTTTGGTTGACGGACCATCTGATTTTGAACCGCGGTCGAGTGTCGAAGACGACAACATGGTTGACATATATCCCTCCAAACTTCTCATCTAGATTCGAACCTCGTTTCTACGGATAGAACGCCGGTCACGAGTTAGAGACTGTGAGCACAAGGCTACTTTGACCACTCGGTGACAAACTGTAAAGTGATAAGAATTAGTTTCAAATTTTTAATTAATTTTTTTTCCACATTGGTGTCAGGACATTCAAATTATCCCATTCCTTGCAGAAGATTCGCAAAGTATGTTTATCACGTTAATTTTTATTCAGTGCATTATTTTATTTTCAATGTGCATTTACGCTAATGTGTGTGTGTTTAAATAAAATTAATCTATGAGAGGTGAGTTTTGAGTCATATAAAAGGTATACGTAATCACATAATTAAAAAGAAGATATTATTAAAAAAATGGTTTTGGGTTTTATTTAGGTCGTACGAGGTTCATTCGCAACGATTTTAGTTCAGTTTAGTTTTTATTAATGTCGCACTAGAAGCAACACAAGGGTTACTTGCGACGGACCTCTCAATTTTGAACCTCGATCAAGTGACGAGAATGACACTTGGACTGACACCCCCTCTCCTAACTTCCACACTACTCCAATGGGAGGACTTCGAACCCCGAAAGATTTAACGTGCATCAACCCGACTACGCGGCGGGTCTTTAGCGGCTAAGGATTGAACCCGCGACTGAACGGAAACCGCCGGCCACGAATCTCAAACCATTACCACTAGGCTGCCGCGGCCACTTATTCGCGACGGACCTCGCATGAAATAAAAATGAGTAAAAGACTTGAGTTTACGAATCATGTGTTTTTAATATAAAAATCAGAATTATTGTCTCATATTTGCTTTTGCTGATTCTTTTGTGTAATATTAAATTTTACTTTTGTTGAAACTTTTATATGCATATTTCGCTCTTTTGGATGAATGGAAATATTCCAATATTTTGAAAATAATATCCAAGTACAGTGATAGAACAGCATCGTGCAGAATATTTATAAAACTAGAAAATGTCAAAAATACTTAAATTCGACTTTCCGAGTGCTACGTAAATAAACTATGGACCTTTTCATAAGAGTAAAATTGTCTTTTATCGACTTTTTGTAAATAGAATCACGTACTAACGGGCTATAAGTACGTTACCTCCGATAATTGTTGAATAGTACATAAAATGAATGTTTTGCATTCTATAAATTCAAAGTCTTAGGATGTTTCATCCAGAAGGCAGGTACGTTAACTTAAGCCTACATGGACCCAAGCCATGGCCTACGTTAATTACATGGACCCACTTTTAATTCTTTGGTTCGCTCATGATTACATATCAAAGCTATCATTGAAACAGTATGCAAAATGTTATGTTACGAGTTCACACATAAAAGAAATCTAAATTTAAAATATTATCATCTTCCTTCTCTCGATCTGTTGCGTCATAAAATCTAAACTCGCGCTTCTATTATCTGTGGCATATGTTATTGTTAGGCGGAAGAAAAATATTTTACAATTTTTTATAAAATCGCGCTGAATTTATTCAGGAAAAAAAAATCGCGAGTTTGTGATCCCGTCTTGCAACTGACGTACTGCAGAGGGTTACAAAAGCTTGATGACCGAGCGAAATATCTCTACACTAGAGTCTTCAACCTGCGTTCTGCGGGACCCTAGGGTTCCCTGGAACTGTTTGAGAGATTTCGCAAGTGATCACTATTTGCTCAACCAGAGCGTCAAAAATTTTATTTTTATAAAAGATCGAATTCTTAAAGGTAGTTTGCTTGTAAAAAAATTATAAATAAATATTTTATGAATAAAATAAAATCTTAAATTTCATGAAAATCACATGCTTCAAATACATTAATCGAGACGTATAAGGTTACAACATCATTCTCAGTTCAGGCTCAGGTGAAATGACCCACTTATTTGGACCCTTATTTCACTATTTTGAAGATATAAAGTAAAATTGACGCCAACCTTTTAAAATAGAGATTTTTCTTTGATTACGTTTTGAAAGAGAAACTGAATAGTTTCTTAATTCGCATAATATTTCAGAAGACAGAACCACTAATTTCGATAAAAATGTAAAAATTGGTTAAGGTCCATAGTTTATCAGATCTGCGAAAACATTTCTTGAATATTGCCCTGTTCAAAAAGGAAAAATATCTTGGATATTTTCAAGAGTGTGACACCTCTGAATTCCCAATAAAAGAAAGAGAACAACAAATTGATATATCAACCTACGCTCAATTGAAATTAACACTAGAACTACGGGAGTGGGTCATAGTTGATCCTTGGACTTCAGTCATGTTATTCTTAATTTTTATAATAAAACAGATGAAAAATAAAGTTTTTCGTGATTAATACGTTAATTAATAATTTATAAAATTAGCTTCTAAAATACTATATGAAATTTAGTTAATAAAATATTATCATAAATCTTTTTAACTTCTATAATTGCCGAATACATACTTTAAGATATTGGCAAGTTGTATAAAATGAAATGTAAAAATATCTTTAAAATAACAAATATTGTAATAAATTTAAATCCCATGATGTTTCTACAGATTAATAGGATATTAAATTACTCAATAAAAACTAAATATGTATAACATTTTACTTGCATTATACTAATTTTTCTCGAAACTTTTCACACAGAATGGTATATTCTTTGTTTCTGTTTTAGCTGTACATAATCCACCTACAAATTTTGAACTTTTTTAACACACAATATAAGTTTTATTGTCTTTGCATTGCTTTTTCTGGCAACGTTTTCGCTTAATTGGAACTTCAGGGATAGTAACTGAATGGATAACTTAGCTCCTTTGTAAGTCTCTTTAAAAACTACACATGTATAGGATAACGCCTTGATACAGATTTCACCAAATATTTTCTAGCCATCTTATCTAAAACATCGACGCCAAATTTTATAGAATTGTAGAAATTTATTAATTCATGAGTTTTCTTCTCATTCTGAGTAACTTCCAATAAGGAATGCAATGTGCTAAGAAGAAGTAGATTTTTGTGATTTTACATTGGTATAAAACAAGAATGGTGTCATTTATGTGTCATGAAGGCTGTAGAGTATATATATATATATTTTTTTTATTTCTCCAAGGATTTCAGAACTTCTCTTTTTGCTCTATTGATTGTTCCGACATAGCTCAAACTATTTTCTTTTAGGATTTCTACAAGTTTTTGATTTCTGCAAGTTTGTTAAGAAAATTGTCACTTGTTATATTTCGCCCTGTGCTGAGATAAATCTGTACTAATCTAAGATCAGCATTTTCACCAACCCTCCGATCATTTGATTTAGAATCATCTTTACCTAAACATGGAAATGAATTAATTATGTACTTTGAGCTCACATCTACAACCTACCAAAATTTGATTCCAAATTTGTCAGGTTTGTTTGAACCATATTGCAAAAATCTACAGCGTGTCTTTGACGGAAAGAATTCCTCGTCTGCAGTAATGTTTCTCCACTTTGTAACGCATGAAATAATTTTCTATGAATGTATTCTAAACATCTGATATTATTACAAATTTATCATCTTTCATTCTATCTGATCTTGATATTTTTTAGTTAGTTAAAATGCATATATCGCAAGATTTCTAGAAATTTGTTCTAGCTCATTGTTGAAGGGAAAAAATTGTGGCCGCAGGATTTTGACCAAAAAAGGCTAGTGATGGACACCCCTTTTGTAGCTAAAGCTATTCGAACGTATAATATTGCAATAAAGGAATCATAGAGAGAATATTGCATAGAGAGAAATATTCTAAGTTTCATTATTTAATTTTGATCTTCCTTTAACTTCTGTACTTTTCTTTTTGATATTCAGAATTTTATTATTTATGAAATGTCTCCAGGAAGTTATAGGACTGCCATTAGTAATATTTCTTTATTTCTTTTAGAATATGGTGTAGGTACCGAATGTTCTTTAAGAGTATTTTGAATAGGTCGTTGACCAGAAGCAACTCAACGCTGTTGATGTCTTTTCCACATAGTTCCATCTTTAGCTTCTTCCAAATCACTTTGAAGAAGAGAATGCTCTCCTTTATTTTTTATTGTTGTTTTATGAATTCCTGAACTGCATTTGATTGGAATATTGCCATTCAATTCGCTGTCATTTGAACAGGATTCAGACGATGAAACTATATGAACATTTTCCGCAATATTTCTTTCGCCGTTTATAAAAAGAAATTTTCATTATCATCATCAGATGCATTTTCGTCTCAAGGATCATTTTCTGAAAGTTCATTTAGCTATTTCAAAGCTCCATCTTTCTCAAGACCTTCTCAGCTGGGTACCATCACTAAACGTTTACAAAAGTGGAATTCCACTAATTTACTTTCCTTTTGCTCAGTTTATAACAGAGAAATATTCTTTTTACTTTGTTTCTAGTATATAACAGAGTTAAGAACATTCTACAACATTCCAATACATAGATACAATAACTTCCACTCGCAAAAACTCACACATCTGCCTAACAGGTATATGCCAGATGTGTGGACACACCCCTTCTCATACTCACCCTTTTGAAAAAGACCTGTGCAATGCATCTACTTAAGCAATCATTTTGTAACTGAAAAATGTAAATTTAAAAGCCTGGTTGAAATAAAAGAAAAAGCAATTACCTTATTCGGATCAGCTGTGACCCCGTGGTAGTTCTAGGTATACAGACACATAAATAAAAAAAAGTATTCCTTGGAATTCAGCTAAATTCGTTTTAATACATTAGACTGAATATTTAGGAAAAGTCAAAAAATTAGGAAGCTCATTTTTAAAATACAACTGTGGAACGAGCAAAAACTTCCGTATTGGGTCACAGATGACCCACCTCGATAATTCTAGAGTTGAAATTCAGCCAAGTTAATATTATACATTTTTGGATTAACATTAGAGAATAATATCCTGAAATTGCCAAAATAGCAGTGAAACATCTAGTTATTTGTTTATACCTCTGTATGCGAAAATCTCTCTTTGTATGATGCTGCGAAAACAAAGTACAGAAACAGATTGAATACTGAAGGGGGACATTAGGTTGCAGATTCGAACAATTATTCCAGACGTAAAAATAGTTTGCAGTAAAAAATAATCACAGTAAGAAAAAACTTATTTTTATTAATTTGTTATTTAAAATATTGCTTTTAGTTATTACTGATAGAATATATATGTTTTTTTTTGGGGGGGGGGGAAACCATTAGCTACCTAATCATTCATTATCTTATTATAATCTTTCTATTATGATAAAATAAATATGTAATAATTTTGTAAATTTGATTAGGATAAAGCTTTGATTTTTTTTCTATTCTTTGAACAAAGGTTTCTTCAAGAAACCGGTAAGCTGAAAGGGTTCCCCGAAGTTTAAAAGATCGAATACCTCTGTTCTGCACAAATATACAATACTTTGAGACAACGCATTTTCTTATTGTAATTAAGAAATTGATTAATTTTTAATTTGTAGAAGAGAAATTAAAGAATTGTGGTTTTAGAGGATTTATGATACGAGGAATCCAAATATTCAATTTTTTAGGTAGGTTACATTTTTTTTTTATTTCGTACCTTCATGAAACAGATTATATTTTTCAAAATACTTCTACAGTTTTCCCCTCGTGTTTTCTAAACCAAATAAAATCTGTATCCTTTACTGTAAAAGTCAGTGAACAATGTTGAATAGAATGTTTTGCTTCAGTTGTTTGAAACACCCGTTTTATACATTTTAGGACTCGGATTTTAACTCCCATAATTCAAAAACTTTCTTGAAGCATTTTTGAAATTTCTAATTTTACATACTTTGTTTTAAAATGAGCAATCAGATATGCGCAACATTCAAATGTCATGAAACAAAAATATGTTTCACAAATTATTTGACAATATCAAATAAGATAATCAACTCCTTCAAGGGTTATGTTTCATTTTAGTTTTCGCTTGATATTCTAAAATGTCTTAGAAACAGAAATTAAAATTACAATCTACGAGACTTCGGAAAGCATATTTCAAAGGAAAACATTTTCTCAGGGACTTAGAGTAGTGAATAAATCATTTCAATATTCCATTTGTGTTCCGTTTTCTACTAATAATAATGGTTATCTAAAATCAGATTTGTAGAAATAAAGAATTTAAAAAGAATTTTTACATTCGTTTAACGCTTTATTACACCTGTATATTTTTTCAATTAAATTAAATTTTTTTTCCTATATCTAAAAATTTAGTTTTAAATCTAATTTGAATTCTACTATCAATTTCGAAATATTATTCTTATTTCTTTTGAAATACCCGATGAAGGTTAAAGGGCCATCACCTACGTTTTTAAATTATTTACCCATTCATCCCAAAGTTTAATTTTTAACACATTTCAAAAAACAAATAAAAGCATTTTGATAGGGTACAGATATATTTTTCTCACAATCGTACTGATTTGAAATAGATTTTAGAAAATATTTTCTTAAGACAGGGTTTATTTATGTTTTTTCTTTTTTTTTCTCAACATATAAAACCTTGTGCGCATGAGACAACAACCTAAAACCAAGTATAGTCGTTTTAATGCTTAATCAGAAAATAGTTTCTAAATAAGATTTATTTAGATAATTCAATATTCAAAAATTTTAAAACTTGTTTTCAATTACTTCCAAACTTGAAAGTCAATATATTAGTAATGTCATATAAATATCAAAATTACTTAAAATTAATCAAAAAAATGGAATTTACTAAACTTCAATTTAAAACACTAATTATAGTTTTCATAGATGAATATTATAGTCATTTGTCCCTGGGAAATATTTTCGGGGATGGATTCCAGGCTTTCGGTACGCATTTGTCCCTGAGAAATATTTTCGGGGATGGATTCCAGGTTTTCAGTACTAATTTGTCTGAGGAAAATATTTTCGGGGATGGATTCCAGGCTTTCGGTAGTCCTTGTTCCCTGGGAAATATTTTCGGGCATGGATTTCAGGCTTTCGGTTGTCATTGCAGTTCAGTAGGAAATATTTTCGGTAAAGTTAACGTTTTATGCTTCTATTTTGCTTAGCCGATTCCTTTTATTTTTGAGATGGCTAATTTTATTGGCACAATCGTCATATTCGGCGAAGAATCGCCCAAAAATAGTTTAATTAAAAATAAAATGTTCGAATGTGTTCTTTGCTAAACTGTTTAAAAGTTAGAATTAATGAATCGGAAAGAAAAGGAGATTGTATTAAATATCACTAAGATATGCCGAATTTTTTTTCTCTCGTGCGTTTTTACTGAAAGTATATAATTTCGTATTAGAAAAAAATGGACGCTTAGATATCTGACGGCCATAAACATAGCATCCATGAAAAGAAAGGAAGCATTTGGCAGGATTTTCTGTTTTTTTTTATTTATTTATTTATTTATTTTATTACTTGGCAACTATGATCACTAGACTATCTCGGACACGATGAAACATTCAAACACAATTTAACACTGGTTACGTAAAATTCCTATGATACATTAAAATTTACCGTACCAACTCACATTCAAATTTATACACTAGTTACATTTCAATAAGAGAAAACTATGATGGAATTACTTACATTCATTAGTTCTATTTCGAATCATCAATGACGTAAAGGACCACTTCAGTTACTGATTATCTGCTAATTATATTATCTAAGGACAATACATATATACGAGATGAATTAAAAATTTATAGGAGAGTTTTATTTCATGTTTTGAACAGTTAGAATAATATTGAAATTATAACATATCCACATTAAAATTTGTATACTAAGTATAGTTTTTTTTTCATTTCATTAGTGTTTTTATTTGTTTGTGGGAAAGATCCACTTATTCCGATTCCAAGAGCTCGAGTGAGATGCTATGATACTGATTGTGCAGTTCCAAAGGATTAAAATATGGAAATTAAAAAATAACGCCCCTTTAGGATTCTAATACAAAAAACCACACAGAATTTTAATTGAAAACTTCAAGTTCTCCAATTTTTAAGCGGTTTTTTTTCCGTTGAATCGTGGGTTCAACGAGTTCTGGTCAAATTAAATACCCGGCATTTAGCGTTGGTTGGGCATGTAAAATTTGTTCGTGGACATAAGCCTCCGGGGGCATAGTGGGGAGAGGGAGGTTCCAGTTCAGGTGTCGTCTTCATCACGTGACTGAGAATTAAAATTACAAGGTCTATTATTAAAGCTTGAGCGAAACAACACTGAACTAAATTGATGCCTTGTAGGAGTTCGGAAGAGCTTTGACTTTCTTACTACTAACCTTTAAGAGCAAAATAAAGATAATACCCAAAGACTGCAAGACACAAATAGAGAATTTCATAATAATACAGAAATTATTAAGAAAGCTTGTAAAGCGGTGGTTACTTCCATCAAACCGACATAGTAGCTTCAGTACTTTCTCGTCAACAACTTAGATCCCAAAGGAATCTGATTGTCCAATTTCCCACTGATGAAAATTGTAATTCAGTAAAAACCAAAGTAATCTCAGAACTCATTAAAAAGAATTTGTCGCTTAAAGTAACCATAGTTAATTTAAAATGTCGCGGAGGCTTGACTATCAATTTGGTTAATAAGGATGAGGTGCAGCTGCTAGAATCGAACTCTGGAAGGCTGAAAGCTTGAAAAAATTTGATAAAAGAAGGTTTAAGAGTAGATATCCAATATTTATATTGTTGAGATTTGATGCATCATATATCACTGACTGTTTGAAACAGGCTTTGATTCGAAAGAAAGAAATTTTTAACAATTTAACAATAACGATTTAAAGAGTAGCTTCCTAAGCCAAATGAGGTACACATTGAGTAATAACTGTAGATCCAAAATCTTACTATAATATCAAGATTTTTCTCATCTATACTATCACTTCGAATGAGTATGAATCGGACTATTTATGAGTGTCATGTAAAGAATGAAATGTGGAGGATTTAGAGACACCAAAATCCATTGTTCAAAGGATCCAATTCGCTGCCGGTGTGGATCAACGGAGTTTCATGACAGAACTACATGCACAGCGAGATGCATAAACCGTTGTTAAAATTATCAGTATTTTGGAACTAATCACGACTCTAATCACGGATGTAACTACAAGATTTCTCACATTCTGAAAAAAACAAAAAACTTATTTTTGATCATACGTATTTTGGTGGCTCTTGCGCCATAAGATCTCAAAGTCACTCACTCACATACGTATTTTGGTCTGCAATATTTTCTCATTTGTTCTCACACTGACTTCGATCATGATTTTTTTTTTTTTTTTTTTTTGCATATTTTTGCACCCATGGTCAATAAAATCAATATTTTGCAATTGAATGTTAATCACTCCACGGCTGTGTACCTCTAAGAATTTGTGGTCGCTACGGTACTCCGATCCGACATTCTGCGCATCCAAAAGATCACTTAATTTTTACTCATCCTTTAAACTCAATATTTCTGTTTAAAAAATTTTAATTAAAAAAAACCTTTCTATTTTATTAAAAAATTTCTTTTCTCTCCTCATGATGATATTGATATTTTGTTAAAGGAATTTTTTGCTTATAACATATCGAATCATAGTTGTGTCCTGACGAGGAATTTCAAAGCTAGATCTACCGTTCGGTGTAATGACTTTACCAATGCCCAGGGGGATTTTCTGGTCGGTTTTGCTTTACAATATAATCTGAATTTCTTAAATATACCAGAATTGGGTCCTACTTTTGTGGTCGTTCAGGTAAGGACAACTCAGATATTTCTTTGGTTTCTAATAGCATTCCTTATTGATAGGTGGAGGGTTCTAAACCGGGAATCTCTGAATGATCACCGGTTTGTGCGTATGCATCAGCGATAAGATTTAAAAACTTCCGAATTTCACTTAAAAATTTACTGTAGTATTAATAAATTTCTAAAATATTTTTAAAGTTCCTACCTCAAACTTATTCAAACAATTGAATTAGTTGGGAATTCTGATCAAGTAGAGGATTTCGCTATCTTATTAATTTCAACCATCCGGTCCTTCGTATGGAAATTCTTTCGTAAACGACGGATTCTTGCTTCTCCGGTTTTCGCTTAGTGCATTGGATTGGTTTCGGCTTACTAACGTAAACGAGCAAGTAATATGAGGGCTATTGGCAAGGACATATTAAATTTGAACCTCGGTCAAATGACAAGGACGACATTTAAGCAGGCACCACCCCCTCTCCTAACTTCTACACCACACCAATGAGAGAACTTTGAGTCTCGAGATATTTAACGTTCAACAGCCCCGGCTAAACGACGAATTTTTAGTTGCATGAAGTCTCGAACCAACGACTTGCCGAAAACCGCCAGCCGCGAGTCCTCGATCATGACTTAATCTACCATGGTCTTTTTTAAGTGGAATAATAATCAAAAAAATTTCAACAATAAACAAGTGAGATTTAACAAGATTTAACTGTGGTATAGACGTGAAAAAATTGAAGAAAAGACAAAAATTGGTTAACAAGAAGGAGGGTCGAAAATAGAGAAAGATCGCTAGAGTATCCCGGAAGAGCGTAATCAACAATAAACAAAAGGCTCTTAAAAGGAAAATAATATAACTTATCGCAAATAATTTTGAACCTGGATAAATTGATAATCTACACAAATATAATATAAAAAAGAAAGATCTTTATATGACACTAAGCCTGAGAACATTTCTGTAACAATAATAATGAAAACTCTGGCCTTAAGTTCACAGCTACTTTTGGCAAGTCGGCCGGGTAACTTAGTGGTTAAGATAGCGGACTCGAGGCCGACGGTTTTCTTCGAGTCGCGGGTTCGAGCTTTGATGACACTAATAACCCACCGTGTAGCCTGGACTAATGCACGTTAAATCTGTGGGAGATCACAGTTTTTCCGTTGATTTGGTGTGGAAGGTAGAAGGGGGGATGTGCCAGGCCAGCTCTTGTGTCTTCTGCGTCACCTGTCCGAGGTTCGAAATTACGATGTTCCTCGCCATTAGCTTTCGTGTTGCTTCTTAATCAAAGTAAACCGAACAAATTGCTTTTACCAAGTCCTTGAATGCTCGGTTTGAACGTGCATCAGCCCTGATACCTAGCGAGTTTCTACTTGTAACAGGTTCGACCCAAGACTTAAAGGAAACAGCGCCAATATTTAGCCCGTGACTGTGACCATTCGGCTAACAAAGTCGTACATAATTTTGTTTATGTTCCTAAGATAATTTTCATTCAATAACTTATTCCAGAATTGATAAATTTAATCGAATTTTTATAACGTCAACCTCGGTTGCAACACAAAAATTATTAGTGACACACCTAGTAATTTTGAACGTAGATCACGTAACACGGAATAAACTTGAATTGCTTTGCCTTCTTAAAACTTCCATATCACCTTCGGGAGGATTCGCACCTCCGACAAATTTAGCGTTCATCCGCTCTGCTACACTTCTGGTCAGAATTTGATCCAAGACTCGAGAGAAACAACGCCAAATTGTCCGCAAGCCCACGGCAATAACTTAGCAGGAAAAAACACGGCAATAGAAACTAATTTTTCTGCATTCGTGGTACTGTTGAGTTCGAGCTTGATGCCAATTTTGATTCACCATGTAGCCGGGGTTGATGCATGTTAAATCTGTCGAGACCCGAAATCCTCTCGTTGGTGTGATGTGGAAGCAATGAGAGTGGGGGGCAGCTCTGGTATCATGCTTGTCACTTGACTGAGGTTCAAAGTTACAAGGTTGGTCGCCATTTGCCCTCGTGTTACAATTAGTGCGACTATAATAAAACCAACGAAATGCTTTATAGTGTTAAATTTTCAGATTAAAAAGAAATATAAGCAAAAGAAATTTTTTAATCCAATTTTTAAGTAAAGCCTGATACAAAGGCGTAAAAATATTTTTTAATGTAACAATATTAAATTTACTAGAGCTTGTAGCATTAATGTTTAATTTATCTCATATCTAAGAAGGTAGCTTTAGTTTTTATTAACTTAACTAAACTAAAGCACTAGAAGCAACACTAGAATTATAGGCAACGGACCTCGTAATTTTGAACCACGGTCAAGTGACGAGGACGACACCTGAGCTGGTACTACACTCTCCTAACTTCCACACCACGCCAGTGAGTTATAGTGAAGTTTATGGGAGCAAGAGCCAGGTGTGGCCCTACGGCGCCAAATAAGGTAAATCTATGATCTAGACGTTAAAACAATGAAAATGGATTGGTCGACAGGAAGGATAAAGTGAGAAAGTAAAGTGTATCGGCGCAAGAGCCAGATATGGCTATGATGCGCCAAAAAAGATTTAACTGTGGTCTAGACGTGAAAAAATGGAAGAAAAGATAAATTGGTTGACAAGAAGGAAGGTGTAAAATAGAGAAGGATCGCTAGGGTATCCGGGGGCGCGTCCCCCCATGTTTACCAAAAGCAGTAAACCCCATAGGAAAGAATAAGATCACTAGGGTGTCTCGGAGTCATGATGCTCGTACTTACCTAACGAAGGCAAGTTCCTGAAGTCCCCCGATATAATCTCCAGACGCTGGGTACCCATTTTAGTCGCCTCTTACGACATGCATGAGCTACAGTGGGACTATTCTATTACTCCCGGTCACCACACCACACCACACCACACCAATGGGAGGACTTCGGAACCCGACAGATTTAACGTGCATCAGCCCGGCTACGTGGCCAAGGATTGAACACGCGACTGAGCGGAAACCGCCGGCCACGAATCCGAAACCATGTCCACTAGACTACCACGGCCACCTAAGAAGGTAGCAACGGTGATTAATTTACCGATAATTATTGATAATTGTCTCAAGTTGTATAAGTAATGTTTTGCATTTAAAGAGTCTTAGACCCTTTTGGATTATTTTTAAATATGTTTGATTTAAAAAATGTTTTTAAATTACTTTTATTCAAAAATCCTTTAAGCTAATTAGAGCCTTTTTATATGAATCCCCTATTAAAATATGTTTGATTGTATATAATATAATATCTGTAGCTTCGAGCATGCACTTAACGTTGCGAGATGCTTGGGAAATTCTAAATTAGCTTGTAATCACAAGATCCTGAAATACGTATTCTTAATTTAAGTGTCTTTAATGATTTATAAAAATTAAAGAGAAATTACTTATTATACTAACAATAAAAATATGAAACAAATGCAAGGTGATATAAAAGGGGAAATGGTAAAACTTCAAACATGATATAAAAAGCCAATAGTTTCTTTAAAAAAGTAAATAAATTACGGTGGGTTTTTTCCCCCAAACATAGTTAGATCAAAATGAAAATTTAATTGACAGACTTAACTTTTTATGCGAATCCACTATTAAAATGTGTTTGATTGGCACGTAATAGCTTCGAGCACGTCTGAAGCTTCGAGCATGCACTTGACGGTGTGAGATGCTTGAAAAAAAAATCTAAATCAGCTTGTAATCTATAAGATCCTTAAATATATATTGTTAATTTAAGTTTCCACAAAATGATTTATAAAAATTAAAGACATTACGTAATTTTAGAATTTCAATCGAGTAATGTTTCTTCCTATTGTTATAATTACCTGAAAATAGATTTAAATAATAATTATAGATAATGATATAAGCTTTGTGTCTCTTAATGCTTTGTTACAACTTCAGTTTATCACCTTAATTGTTCGTGAAGGAATCCAAATACTTAATTTCAGAAAGGATTGGAATGCAAGTATTAATTTTTAAGTAATGATTTTAAATAGTTTCTTATCCCAATTAAATCACGCGATGAACGTCAAAAAGAAACGAGAATTCCTTTTAAACATTCATCTGAACGAGTGTTTGAAAACTATCATCAATACATTTCATACACAAAAATAATTTTTTTGAAAGCATACTAAAATATTTTTATTCACAATTGTACTGATTGCAATAACATTTTAGAATACTTAGTTTTTGCTTAAAAGTTCATTTTCTTAAATTAGCATGTTTATTCTGTTATTTCAATATCTAAAGTCTTGAACGCATAAGACAACATCAACTTATATACAAGTTTAGTCATTTTCATGCGAAATCAGAAATTACTTTCTGAATTAGTTTCTATTACTTCGAATCGAAAATGTCAAAATAAATGTAGAGTCGCGTAACAATGAAACGTTCTTTGAAAATACATAAAAATAGTTTAAGTAGTGCTGCAAAATAAAGTTTAGTACAGTTTTCAAAATTCATCAGTTGATCGACATAAATACTTTATATAACAAGAAAATACGCTTAAAATTAGAAGAAAAAATATAATAAAGTACTAAAACCATGATAGTATAAAGTAATATTGAAGCATTAATAATCCCATTAAAAGTTTTAAATTTAAATCATATTTAAAACTTTCTCGAACCATTCTAATATTTTTCGCTCTGCTTATTGCTGCCACTGTACACACATGACTTGCATTTCTTCCCAAAATGTATCAGTAATCGATCCACGATTTCTTAATTTTAAGAAGTGTCCAAGAATTGCTCTGTGACATATATCGGGGGCCTCTTTTATACCATATAAAACCGAAAGTGCAGTAACAAAAGTCAGAACTGCACACATACTTAAAAAAATGACTCTCACATCTTCATTCTCAACTTCATTTTGAATTAATTCTTGACAAAATTCATAATGATGATGTGAAAAAATATTTTTCACAGGAAAACGCTGGTCGTATTTTTCATGTAACATCGCCCCATTTGAATCTAAAGTCTCCTTAATTATTCTTTGTACAGCGGGGCTAAAAGGCGATCCATGGTACTGGTGAACAAATATACCACTGGGCATCCAGTTGAGTCCAGTCCAATATTCAACCAAAACGTAACGAATAACATCTGTAGCAAACATGTATTCCGGGCTTTTGTTAGCCATCCGTTCCTGCAGTTCAATAGGAAATATTTTTGGGACTATTAACGTTTTATGCTTCTAGTTTATTCACCTGAGTTCTTATATTTTTCAGATGGCTTATTTTATCGGCAGAAGTGACATATTTGGCGAATTATCACTGAAAAATAGCTAATTGAGAGTAAAAAGTTCAAAAGTGTTCCTTTCTAAATTGCTTAAAAGCAAAAAAAAAAATAATAAAAAAAAATAAAATAAAAAAAAAAAAACGAAAAAGAAAAAAAATATTACATGTTGGATAATTATTTTTGCATGTACATTTAATAACTTTGCTAAAAACGCTGTTTTCTTACCGGTTTTTAACAAATATGTTAATTTCCACATTAGGTGGAAATGTCACTTCCTCCAGATTAGAAAAGTTGTATTTACAGTAACAAGGTAAGTCTCTGGTAGGAATTTCTGCTTTTTGAATTCTGTGGTTCCCATCAACCTTTAAATAAATTTTGGTTAAAAAGTTACTGGTTACGTAGAGTTCTATTTAATGATACTTGAATAATTAATTTACGATTCAAATTCCGCAGTATATTTTAGCCTATTACAAACATAATGAAGGAATTTTTTACACGCTTTTGTTGCATTTCGAATCACTACATTGTAAAAGAGCACTATAATATTAAATATCTTCAAATATAGGGACATAATATTTTTATATGACATATATAAGAAATTTCGTAAAACGAGTTGTGTCTTACTTTGAACAGCTAGATTACTGAATATTTATCATACACACATTTAATTCTTAAAGATTTTAAAGGAAGTCTAGATTTTTGTTTTATTTATATTTTATTGACTATTTTTTTTCCAGAAAAGTACCATAACTCCCAGGGTACAAATTTCAAGTAAGGTGCAGTGATATAGCTAGTGCATTTCTGAAGCAATAAAATAAAAACCAAATATTTCTGAAAACACCAACTATAGGATTTTAAGACACAACAGTCGGTTTTTTATTGAAATTTTAGATGTCTAATTCTTTTAACCATTCTAATTTTTTAATGTTGTGTTTCATTATGCATGTGATAAAATAAATTCCTAAGTGAGACAAATAAAAAGTTTTGTACTGTTGTGTAGAACCTTAAGAAATTACTGGAGTTATTTTTTTCTGTTACACATTATTCAATGTACGACAGTTAAAAAAAATTCATTTCCATTGTTAACTTCTCATCTGGACTACATTTTTATAACTGATAATAGATTAAATGGAACACAATTATAGCTTTAATGGAATTCTTAATGTAACTTTAGAATAAAATCAAATATCCCACAACCCAGCAACACTGCGTGTCTCTTGTAACAACTTGGCACGACTCAAGACTCGATGAAAACAAAGCAGCCTGCAAAACTACCAATTTAACCAATAGGCAACCGCGGCCGTAATATTTGACTGAAGCTCAAGAATATGGATCAGTTGTTAATATCAGTTATTTCGGTTTAAATTATGATTTTAATGTACAATGACTTAATTCAAAAAATATTCTATTTCTACATTTTTCGAGGCATAAAACAGGCATCCGTATATGATTTTTAATGCGCATTGAGAAATCTATTGAAGCAACAATTATGTTCCATTTAATCTATTGTCAACGATAAAATTCCATTTCTGAAACAATAATAATAATGAAATTGTTTAAAGAATACAGTTTTCTAACTAAAGGAGACAGTAATCGCTCCAAGGATTTCTTAAGGTTCTTCTTGATCGTGCAACTTTTTTTATGAGTCTCAATTTGGGATTTGCTTTTATCACATACATTCAGAAATATAACATTAAAATTAACAGACAAGTTTTTATGGTTATAAGTCTATGAATGTCCATATTTCCATGAAGACCAAAGGGCGAATTCCACTAAAGATTCATTCGTTGATGGGCTGATGGATATTAAACATATTTGTCTGAGAATCCTCTCAATAAAGTGTGTGTCAAATGGTTTGGAAACATGGATGTTGACCTCGTCATGCGACACCGATTTAAATATACGAGGAATCTGTGGTTAGCGGTCTATTAAAACTAGTAGAATTGATTGTTTAACTTTTGATGAGATACAACAAGAGGGTTATTGGCGACGGACGTTGTAAATTTGAGCCTCCTTCAAGGGACGAGGATGACACTTAAGCTAGTGCCTCCCTTACCCAACTTATACACCCCACCTCGGAAAGGCATTGGTACTTCGATAGATTTAAGATGCATCAGCCTCGCTACACGGTAGTTCTTTAATGCCATTAGGACTACAATCCCCGATACGATGGGAAAGCAGGCTGGTTAAAAGAAATTAACAAGTGGAAGTTTTGAATGTAGAATTGGAATGTGGACAAGTGGAGGTTCAGAAATGCACAAGTGCTTTCACTACATTTTACTTGAAATTTTGGAATTTTTGTGGAAACAAATGAAAGCGTTAATAATATACACAAAAAAACTAGTAATTTTTTAAAGAAATTAATAAGGATACACTATATTTTTCAATAGCCTAACCCCGTAGAGGAAAAGGACATACATTTTTTTACGATACGTTTAATTAATGTTACATGTAAAATTAGTGTGTCTTCAGATACTTGAAAAGGGGCTGTGATAGACTGGAGGTCATAGGCGCTGTTTCCCTCGAATCGTGGGCTCGAGACCTGACGCTACTGAAGACTCACCGTGTAGTTAGAGCGACGCACGTAAAATTTATTTGAAGATCAATGTCTTCCCATGGGGAAGAGAGGAAGTTTAGAGACGAAGGTGCCAGCAGGGGTGTTGACGTCGTAACTTTAATGAGCTTCAAATTACGAGGTACGCCATCAATAGCTGCCGTGTTGCTTCTCAGTGCGATGTTAACAAACACTCACTCATTGGAGATATCTAACAGACTTCATCAATTTCTGATTTATACAGTGTCTCACAAAAGTGATCGGACACTTGTGCTTTACAAAAGGAAACTGTAATAAAATAAATAAGCAAACATGTACAAATTTTTTGTGGGTGTGTTTCATATTTAAAATTAGTAACAATTATTACATAACATACAGTTTGTCAAAATATTAAAATAGCAATTTAATAAAAATACAATTGTTTAGAACGGAGCAAAAAATGGCTCACATAAGTGATCGGACACTTACTTTCCCATCAAATATTTATCCAAAAATTTTACTTTTTAAAAGATTTTAATATTTTGTTGGATTTCCTTTTACTTTTAAAACATGATTTAATCTTCTTGGGATGGATTCGACTAATTTTTTTGTGATTTCTGGAGTGATTTTACCCCATTCTTCTTGAAGCACCGATTTTAATTGTTGCTTTGAAGAAATGGTGTGTTTGCGAATTCTTGATTCCAATTCTTGCCAAATATTCTCTATGGGATTTAAGTCTGGAGATTGTGGTGGTGTTTTTATTATTTCAGGACAGTTATACAGCAGCCAGAGTGTAACGTTCAAAGCAGTGTGCTTGGGGGTCATTGTCCTGGTAGAATTTAAAATCGTTGTGAAGGTTCAATTTTCGTGCTGAAGATTTCAAATTTTGGTTTAAAATGTCAATATACTTGTACTGATCCATTATACTGTCAATAAAAACAAGATTACCAACTCCAGCGGACGACATACACCCCCACACCATAACTCCTCCTCCTCCATGTTTTACTGTTGGCAGCAAGTTCTGTTTGCGAAATTCTTCCCTGGGTTTTCTCCACACCAAGATTCTACCGTCAGAACCAAATATATAAAATTTACTCTCATCAGCAAATATTACTTTATTCCAGTAATCAGAATTCTTATTTATGTTGGATTTTGCGAAAGCTAATCTGAGTTTTCTATTCTTTTCACTTACGAAGAATTTTTTCCTGGCTACTCTACCGTGATATCCAGCAGATCGAATTACCCTTCTAATAGTCTCAGGATTAGCAATTATTCCATATAATGCTTGTAATTCAGCAGCAACTTTAGGAGCACTCTTTCTTGGATTTTTTTTAATATTTCGAACGATAATTCGCTTTATTCCATTGGATAGCTTCGATGGTCGGCCAAGCCTTCTTTTATTCTGAATCATGTGCTTCTTTTTATATCGTTTAATGATATCGAAAACTGTTGAATGACTCAAGTTAACTGTTTCAGCAGTTTTTCTTATAGATTTTCCACGTTCAATATGCAAATTAATAACTAATTTTCTAATTTCATGCGAAGTTTCTTTTCGTTTAGCATTCATGGCTGCACAGAGCTAAAAAACACAAAAATTCCACAACAAACTTGAGAGAAATACTGCAGACGATTTTATAAATTATTGCCATTTGCTTTTGAGTTAAAATAAACGCCCAAAAAATATTTTTATTGCTTATTTCAGACGATTTTTGTTGCATATCTAATGGTGTCCGATCACTTATGTGAGCCATTTTTTGCTCCGTTCTAAACAATTATATTTTTATTAAATTGATATTTTAATATTTTGACAAAATGTATGTTATGTAATAATTGTTACTAATTTTAAATATGAAACACACCCACAAAAAATTTGTACATGTTTGCTTATTTATTTTATTACAGTTTCCTTTTGTAAAGCACAAGTGTCCGATCACTTTTGTGAGACACTGTAGATTTCAGAAACGCCCTAGAGGAAACTCCGTGATATCCTAGTTAAATGTATGTTAACCCTCTCCTTTTCATTCAGCCTTTTCGTGTTTTTTTTTTTTTTTTCTTTTTATGCTATACTTCGCCAAATGTGATACTTGTGCCAGTAAAAAATCAGCCTTCACAGTAATAAAAGAATTTATTGCAAGCTTTGAATGCAGGATTGCACTCTTTCGCCACGATTTTGTGCCCACTATTTAAGCTCTTCTTTGGCTCTCTCTTTTGATCGTCTTCTGTTATCAAATGTTTTCATGAGTTCCGATTTGAATTGGTTGCAAGATAATCGAAGTTCTTTATTATTCTTGGACTGTTCCGTTCGGGAAAAAGTACACGTTTGGCAGGTAGAAATTATCATCCCATTTATTTTACTTCGCTGTAAGATCATACTCCTTAAGTCATTTGTTTGGGTTTTGATCAAGGCCTCTCTGAAACACAGAGGGATTTATAACCTACTGCACTTGATGTGTTATATGCATGAGTTTAGTCTCCACGGATATCTGCTTATATATATTTGCTCTTTTAATTGCAGTATAAAGCCCGAACTCAGGAGGAATATTTTGCAGCCGATTACTTCTCAATGAAGCATGCGGTTTCAGGCTGTGGTAGTCGTTCTACTCCGTGCCTCCACCAAAATGTCATGTAGATATTGGAGCAAGTTGAAATGAACACTCAATAGATATTTCGATAACGGGTTATATTAAAAAACAAACCACCGTATTCACTTTCAACTGGACCTGCTGTCAAAGGAAATGCATCAGAGGTTTTCCGTGAAGTATATTTCCACCATCGCAGGTTCATTCTCTAAATCAAGTTCAAGATAGGAAATTTTGACCGGGCTGAAAGCTGAGACTCTGTGAAGTCAAGTCACTTTATCAATAAATCTAGATTAAATCATTAAAAAATTATTTTATACAGTACTTACAGAAATGAATGAAAAAGTTATACAAAACATAATTAAATTTTATTCAACACTTTTAACCGTTATTAATATTAACAGTTTCTATTAGGAATATTTGATACGGCCCTTATCAATCATAAAATGTAAGCAAATTCTCATTAAAATCTTCACGTTGCCATATATATGCCTTAACAAAAAATATCAGGCAATAGTATTTTTAAGGAAATCATGTGTGAATTATATTACTACATTCGTTATTATAATTTTTTTGTTATGATTATCCAATTATTAGCCATTTACTCGAATTATTTTGTTTCAATTACATTACAAGATTTACTATGTGTGTGCAATAATTAGGATTCAAGAAATGTTTGCTAAAAAGGTTAGAAATTGCATTTTTTTTAAAACAGAAAAATAAGTTTTCCTTAAATATAATATTGCCATATATTTTTTGTTAAGACATATATTATATACCATCGTGAAGATTTTAATGAGAATTTGCTTATATTTTATGATTGATATAGCCATAGCAAATATTTCTTATAGAAACTGTTAATATTAATACAGGTTAAGAGTGTTAAATAAAATGTAATTATAAGTTTTGTATCACTTTTTCATTCATTTTTGCAAGTACTGTATTAAATGAATTTTAGTGATTTATCATAGATTTATTGGTAAAGTGACTTGACCACACGGTGTCTCAAATTTCAGAATGGTTAAAATTTCCTAACTTGAACTTGAGTTAGAGAAGGAATCTGCGATGGCGAAACATACTTTAGGGAAAACCCCGGTTGCATTTCCCTTGACTTCCGGTCCAGTTAACGGTGAATACTGTGGTAAGAGCAGCTATACTTGGCTGAAAATTCTCTAAGAGGGAGAACGCATGGATTTATTTATAACTTAACAGAACACAACTCTGGAAACGTAAAGAATATTCCGGAAATTCTTAGAAATTATGGAATAAAATACAGAGCAATTAAATAAAACTTTAACGGGAGTTTTTAATGTTAACGGCACTGAATTTTGATCCCGAGAACTTGTTCTACCTTTGCACCATTGGTGTTTGTACGCTTCGTGACAATACACAACGTGACACTGAAAATGCATCACCAAGAATGAGTGGCCAGAAAATTATGCATATTTCATGGTAGATGCACGTCATCGAGTTTTGCGAATGATGGGAAATGCGCATCTCTCTCGCACATGTTGAAAATATAAGGGAAGGAATCTGAAAAATGTTCAATTTTCGTAACGTTATTTCTGCTAGGGAAATAATCGTGGGAATTTGTTTTGATCTCAGAGAATGCGAATAATTACAGAAAATGCCAGGCTATTGTCAACGGAGGCATTTCCAAATGACAGACGATTTTTCGAGAGACATGGTGATCGGACTGAGAATTGCAGGTTGGTCCATAGGTAAATCTGACACACACTTTGACGCATCTACAGTGTCCATGTGGCGAAGATGGTTGGAATAAGGAAATCCTGCACGTTTGAGGGGTTCTGGTCCAGCCAGAGTGAATTCATCACGTGTGGATTGACGTATCCTCCGACAAGTGGTAGTTGACCAGAAACCCATTCTACCTCAATTCTGCAGCACGTTCAAGGCATCATGGATGTTCCCATATCGATCAGAATCATTTCCTTGCAATTGAATGCTAGTGACCAGCATCCGTTGAGAAGACTACCACTGAACTCATAGCTGAAACGTCAACATCTGCAATGGCGCCGGATTCGAACAATGTGGACGACAGAATGGCACAGGGTCGTATTCTCAGATGAGTCACGCTTCTGTTTCTCCAATGATAGGAGAATGATCCGGCAGCCATTAGGGAATGCCCCACCTCGTGGCAACGCGGGATCAGGGTTTGAAGCGCAATTGCGCATGATTGCTTGTCATCTAGTTCATATTCAGGGGGCAATAACGGCACAATGATGCATGGAGGATGTGCTGAGGCCGGTGACACTCCTCTACCTTTATCAGCAGGATAACTCCCGGCCGCACACTTATTGCATCAGCCAACGTGCTCTGAAAGTTGTAAGGAAGCCTTCCCAGGCAACCGTTCTCTTCTGATCTCTGAACAATTGAACACATTTCGAATATGATTGGACGTCATTAAAAAACCCTGCTATTACCGCATTAAGACGAACTGTGATAAATGATTAAAAGAGAAAGGAGAGCTATTCTTCAGGATGCCCTCCGTAATCTCATTGACTCTGTACCTAGACGTGTTGCATCGTATGTCACTGTTCACGGTGGGCCTACAAAGTATTAAGCCAACGCTGTTCTTGTTCTGTATTATGTATATCATCCCGAAAAACAGATAACTTATTGTTCGTGTTGTCTCTCTATTTGCCGAGGTTTCATCACTTTCTGTCCACTCCTTGTGGGTGTTGCATTTTCAATGCCACATAGTGTATTTTCACTAACATAGTAAATTTATACATTCTACTCCTTTTTTTCTAATGTATTTCTTGATTATCTAAACATTAAATAGTTTAAACATTAAAAATTTACATTTTCTGAAAAAGTAAAAATAAGTTGAGATAAGTTGAGCTTAAAAGTTTCTGTAGTTATTTTATATCTGGTAAATTAATGTCTGAAAAAATTATTAAAAAGAAACCCTAATGCAATCTTTCTCGCGATGCCATCGAAATTGTCAACAAAAGTTGGAATTTATTTGCTGCCGCACAAAAGATAGAATAACGTGCATGACCCGTATTAATGTTCTACAATATGAAAAGTTCTATATGAACAACATAAAGACAATAAGCAACCATTTTTTGCCGTCTGTATATTAAGGAATTCAAAAGTATCACTGTAACTTATACTGACTTCAAATTAAACATTGAGTTTACGTCCTAGTCTTAAACAATGCAATGTTTATAGAGAGCAAAAACGCCTTTCTAATTCACAGCCAAATGTTGAAAAGACTCGTGAGAAAAAGACTCGTTGTTAAATCGAAGCTTAGGTTTCAGTCCTGACACCATTAAAGACCTGCCTTGTAGTAGAGTTGATACAAATTAAATCTGCCGAGGTTCCTAGTCCTCTTGTTGACGTACATGGTGTAGAAAGCTTGGGAGACAGATAGCAGTTCAGGTATCGTCCTGGTCACTTGACTGCTGTTCAAAATTACAAATTCTGCTAGCTCTTCTACGATCGACCTCAATAAATATTCCAAACAAAGAAAACCTGTTCCATTCAAGTAGCGCTGCGTAACGCAGCTTATACGCATTTTAATGATCGTGGCTCAAATCTTTAACTTTAGCTTGGCAGTGATGTGAAGAGTGAGGTGCCAACTCAGATATCGTCTTCGACATATAGAAACTCCTTCACTTCCTAAAACATGAGTAATACCTTAAAAGAGCTTTCCCAGAGTTTAACCTTTTGTGGCGCACTGCACTTTAAAATTAAAAGTTTGACAAAAAAAAATTTGTAGTCAGTCTATTTAGGCTTAAAGGAGAACGCAGATAAATTTTTGTAAAGTTTGCACCTACCATTTTGATTTTGTGGCGGGTCCCTAAGAGGGAACACTGCGCCACTAGAACTCTCATAAGTGCGGCTAAACGCGTATTACATTGAAGCGCGAAAATGAGTCAAAGCTTCCGCAGATGAATGAAAAACACTGTTTACCTTTATTAGATATGATTTTCGATTAATAAATATTTACAGTTCTATATACTCGTGTCTTATGTACAAATATATTTACATATTGGTCTATTTTTAGATTCGTGATATTTTTGGAAGTACGTCACAAACTTTTGGAAGAAACACAAACCAATATTGCAGGTTTTGCGCATAAAAATAGTTTTTTATGGCTTCGATTTCGGGTTACAGTATGCAAATCTGCGCGTAGGTTTATTTAGCATGTGCTTCATATATGGTTGCAAAATGTGATAAAGTGAAAACGCCTAGTTAAATTACGAATACAGTTTTAAATAAAAAACAATTTATTTAATTTGTCTGATCCTCACGCTACCTAGAAATTTTACAACACCAGGAGTCACTACGTTACACCACGCTGAGAAAAACAGAAAACAGTTATTTTATGTGTCATAGCGTTCTCTTGAATAACATGTAAAGTGCTAGAGTCGCAATGTTCTCGCTTTGGGAATAACCCTATATTATTCAACGATTCTACGTGTACTTTTGGTATATGAAATTAAAATAATATAAAATTAATAGCTGACTTAAAAGCCAAGAAATTAACATAGAAATTGCTAATCAAGCAACAATTTTGTAAAGATGTTCCCTTGTGTGGATCACTGTATGAGCGGGTTCTTTAATGGTGTAAATTAATTACGAGCATTTATTTCTTAATCATTTTTATTACAGGACGGCACTTTACAAATATGAAACACACATAAAACACAAAAATTAAACATAGAATGGACTTAAGTCATTTCGTGCGCTTAACGTTCATCAGGAAGTGTTTCGCCTTCGGGAGTTACGTCGTTTCTGCCTCAGGCGCTGGCGAACTCTACTCAAATAGAGGGCGCCAGTGCCTCACACCTCTCCTTTCAAGAGGGTATAACGAAAAAAGAAATTAATTGTACTAAGGGATTCACAAAAATTGCATCTAGAAAGAAAAAAAACCAATAATATTACATAAATTTAAGAAGAAAAAAAATGAGTATTTTTTAAATGTTCAGGAAAAGAGTTAAATGTTGTTCAGGTATCTGTCCAACAAGTTGCTGGTAGTCGACTCAGTGCATTAGCGTTCAAGTAAATTTTACCACGCTGATAGCTGACACCGACGTTGAACCTTTCCAAAGATAGAGACCATCTCTGGAGACGAGCACTTTGGGGTAAACATTGCTTCAGATATGTTAAGGGGTTATGATCACTAACTATTTGAACTTGTGATCCGTATACATAAGTTTCAAATTTTCTCAACGCAAAGATGATAGCGTAAGCTTCTTTCTCTATGATAGCATATTTTTCTTGGGACTTCGGTAACTTTTTACTTGCGAAAGCAACAGGCCTTTCATTTCCGTTTTTATCAGCTTGAGCAAGACAGGCGCCTACTGCAAATGTAGAAGCTTCTGTGAAGAAAGTAAATGGAGCTTGGAAATTTGGTGCAATGCAGTCGGGAGCTTCACGATTAGCTTTCTTAAGTTTCCCAAAGTAATCCTCTTGCTTCTTAGTCCAATTGAAATCACATGGAGCTTTATTTCTTGTAAGTTCTGTCTAAGGAAGTGCTATTTCAGCAAATTTCGGCACATAGAAGAGATAATGTGAAAGAAGACCTAGGAGACTTCTTACATCTTTCTTTGTTTTGGGAAATAAAATATTCTTGATTGCAAGTATTTTTTCATGATCAGGTGATTGGTTGCCAGAACCTACAACAGGTCCGAGAGGTTTCACTTGAGGTTCACCAAAATTGCACTTTTGAAGTGTGATGATAAAATTAGCTTCATTTAAGTTACATAAAACAGCTTCAAGATGTCTTAAATGATCTTTCCAGCTACTTGAGAATATTACTATGTCGTCAATGTACGCTCCGGCATACGCTCTATGTTGGGTTAAAAGTTGATTAAATGTACGTTGGAATGTAGCGGCTGCGTTCTTCAGACCGAAAGGCATTACTCTGAAAGAGTATTATCCTCTAAGAGTGACAAATGAAATTAGCAGTTTTGATTCAGAATTCATTCTGATTTGCCAATATCCCTTCAAAAGATCGAGCAAGGTTATGAATTTGGAGCTTGCTACTCAATAAATCAAATCAGTAGAATTTGGCATAGGAAAAGCATCTGGTTCTGTCTGAAAATTCAAATATTGGAAATCCACGCATAACCTTATTGTACTGTCTTTCTTTGAGACACATACTACTGCGTGACCATATTCACTTTCAGAAGGTTCAATAAAACCTAAAGTTAAGAGATTTTCTATTTGTCTGTCTACTTCTTCTTTTAAAATTTCAAGAATTCGATAGGATCGTTGCAGTTTAGGTTTATTATTTGCTAAAAATTTGATTGAATGTTCACCAATTCTAGCTATTTGGAGGGTTTCAGATATCATTGCTTGGTTCTTAATTAATAAATCCATTACAGCTTGTTTTTGAATAGGATTCAGATTGGAAGAATTCAAGTGTTTCTTAATATAAATATCGTTAGTTGGAGTACATTTTGTTACAGGTGTGTTTTCGATATCACCAAAATCAATATCAGTCTCATAAATCACTTCGATGCTGTTAGATTGAATATAAAGTTTTCTAATTTTATTCGCATGGATGTGTTTTAGACTATTGTCAGGCATCTGAACTAAATAACTGTTGCACTTCGCTTTTCTACGATGGTGCAAGGAGATGTGCATCTTACGTACATGTTATGTGTACTATCAGATGAAAGAACAATAACTTTGTACCTCATTTCGAAACTTTTATACTTTATGCAGATATTATGGTAATAGGCATAGTTCACTTGGTTAGTAGAAGAAGCAATACCAGCTTTCTCGGCAGCAAATTGAAGTTTGATCTTCAGATCATTGAAATAATTCGTAACAGATTTTAATTGACCGATGGGTACAGGAATATCTTCAGTCCAAGAGTCTTTTAGGATTAATAAGGGACCGGTAGAACGTCGTCCATACAACATCTGAAAAGGACTAACACCCGTTGTTTGATTAGGTACTTCCCGATAAGCCCATGACAAAAATAGTATGTGCTTATCCCAATCGTTAGGGTTTTCTCTCATAATGTGATGTATCATATTTTTCAATACACAATTCCATCTTTCGACGAAACCATTTGATTGTGGGTGTCCCGGATCAGAAAATCTAGAGGATGATCCTATTCTTTTAATAAATTCTTTTGTGAGACTGGATGTAAAGTTAGTGCCTTGATCGGTAGCAATTATTTTTGGAATACCAGTTCTTGAAAATATTTGTAACAATGCATCGCAAGTCAATTTTGCTGTTATATTCTTTAGACAGAGAATGCACTCATCTATTGCGCACCGTATAAACTTATATCCCCTACTACTAGGTTCGATGGGGCCTATAATATGAACATTTATAATTTTGAAAGGTTCATTATTTCGGGTTACAGGAGTTATGGGGATTTCATCAGATGGTTTCTTTTTAGCTTGTAACTAGCATGGAACACAAGTGTCACAAAAATTTTGCACATTCTTATTAATGCTAAGCTTAAAAAATGAATATCTTGACCGTTCTAAAATTTTCTTTTTCCGCAGGTGCCAACCCCATAATACACCGGAATGTGTGAGTCTTAACAACTGCTCTCTTTGCTCACGAGGAACGGCTATCTGGCAGACGGGTTCATCTAAAATCTTATCTTTATGATGCAGGAACTTGTTCTCAATCATAAAGCCATTTGAAAAATTCTTGGCATCTTGCCAACATTTGGATAGGCTGTCATCATTTTCTTGTTCAAATTGAAATTTATTTGAATCTGAAACTAAATCATTGTGGATACTGTCCATATCAATACTTGTGAAACTATTTACAGAATCAGTGGTAGCTTGCATAGGTATCGCGCTATCTTGAATAGAATTAGGGTTTATATTAACTATTGTATTCTAAACCGGATTGACAGAAATGTACTCATGAAATAATTGGATTTTATCAACACTAAGAATATTTACATAGCTTTCGAAATGATTATTAGATGCAATCAAATGATTATAAGCATTCAAACTTAACAAAATTTCATGCACTAAATTATCTACCATTGCACACATGATTGTAACAGGTGTATATAAAACATTAGACTCGGAGCTTATAATTACTAAAATCACATTTATTAATGGATCAGTGACCTTATGCCCAAAAGCAGATTTTAAAATAACCTTACCGCACGGATTCTGATAGTGTTCAGGTACCATATTGGTTTTAATTACTGACAATTGGGTTGCAGTATCCGTAACAGGAGTTAATGTTTTATTACCGCATTCTACTTGAATAATGATTGAAGAATCAAAACAAGTTTTATTTTTATCCGGCATTTTTGGTAAACCGCATAAAACATCAGTTGATATATTAGCTGTCAGCGAATCCATTTCGTTTTTATTATTCTGTACATTAATTTCCGAGTTCTTTTTTTTTTTCAAAAGTACATAATAATGTATTATGATTTTTACTATATCATATTTCGCAATTCAGTTTATTTTTACAATCCTTAGCTATGTGTTTCCTGCCACTCCGATTGAAACACTCCGATGATTTATGCTTTCCGGAATAGCAAAATAAGCAACTTTTACAGACAGCTGCTGCAGAAAAGGGAACGATTGACCTTGGTTCGCTTTCGTTGTACGTGAGTGGATAAAGATTTAAATCTTTTCGGAATGATTTAGAGTGACTGTAATTAAATTTTTGATCATAGGCTGATGATCTATCATTACAATTAATTATATTAGCCCTTTCACGAGATTGTACTTCATTTCTGAGAAAATCCAAAAATTTATTTTCATCAAAACATGATTGGTCATCGTTATTACGACTGTATTCTAATACTAAACCATTTGGAATAACTCCGAATAATACAGGGATTAACATATTATTATACGATTCTGGTTTTACATTTAAAGAACATAAACTTCGAATTTGTATTTCAATGGTATCAAATAGCTTTCTTAATCTAAAAATATCATTGTATCGTGAAACAGGATAGAGATTAAGAAATTTTTGCATATGTGTATTTATAATAATGTCATGTATTCCAAACCTAGTTCTTAAAATATCTATAACACAGTCATAAATTGTATCTGAAATCAGAGTTTCTGATTTTAATAGTAAAGCTGGTAAAAGGTGTTTTCACAAAGATACCACAACTGATTAGGTTACTCGTAAGCGAAAGATTTTCTGAGCCTATAACTGTACAATTGATTTTGATGTTTGAAAGTAGAAAAAAAGACAAAAATTAGATTACAAGAAAGATGGTCGCAAGTAGAGAAAACTCGCTAAGAAACCATGGAAATGTGTCAACTATTTTTACTTAAGACAGTACATCCAATGGAAAAAAAAGGATCACCCTTTAAAGTTTTTAAGAATTAAATTCATATACGATATTTTTTTCAATATTCTAGTTATTCAAAACAAGATAAGCCTTTCGGTGAATTTTATAAATGAAGTCTTATAAAAAATATTATGTCCTTAGATTCTCTGTAGAATTGGCAGCAGTCAAAGTTAACTTATTTTGGGCGATGCATCACCAAATACCCCACTTGCGCCAATAAAATAATCCATATCAAAAATAAAAGAATTCGTCAAAACAAGATAGTAGTATAAAAAGTTCACAGTTCCGAAAATATTTCCAAAATAATTGCAGAAACAGATAACTAACAAAGCGATTTTCAAACTCGAACATTGATTCGATACTCAAACTATTAATAGGATGATAATTAATGGATTAACTAATTTTGGATGATATTTCGCCAAATATGACGATAGTGCCAATAAAATCAGCCATCGCGAAAATAATAGGACTTAGCTGAACAAAATAGAAGCATGCAAGTTAACATCCCTGAAAATATTTCCCAGGATCTAATGCCTACCAAAAGCCTGAAATCCATCCCCGAAAATATTTCTCTGGAACGAATAAATACCGAAAGCCCGGAATCCATGTTTGTTAGAGATGTTATTCGTTATGTTTTGGTTGAATATTTGCCTGATCTCAACTGGACTCCCAGTGGTATATTTGTTCAGCAGAACTGTGACTCGCCCTTCAGCCCAGCAATAGAAAGCGTAATCGTGGAAACTTTAGACAGAATTGGGGCAACGATTTTGCAAAAATACGAGCAACGTTTTCCTAAAAGAAATCTTTCTCCACAGAAACATTTTGAATATTGTGTAGAAATAATAGAAAAATCGTATGGTACTGAACAAGTGAATGCCTATTTGTTAGCTGTGTGTGCAATTGTATCAATGTTTACAGCAATTTCTGTTTCGTTTGATGTAATGGAGGCCCCCGATATATCTCATGAATTAATTGTTAGATATTTCGAAACACTTAAATCTCGCGGTTTGATTGCCGATACATTTTGGGCAGATTTGGAAAACATTTGCGCAAAGGAAGAGGAAAATAAGAAGACTCAAAATGTTTGAAATGGCTTAGAGAAGATTTTAAACGTTTTAAATTTTAAAATTGGAATGCAGTTACTGACTCTTCAGGATTTCCTTCAATAATGGTTTCAGTACGTATTTTCTTTTTATTATTAAATAGAATTTCTTTTATTTAAAGTATGAATTTAAGCTTCACACACACAAATGAAGTTTAAAAACTATATATAATGATGGATAATAATATTTATTAAACTGCATATTTTTTCTAATTCGAAGGACATTTTGAATACTATGTAACACTGTTCTGTTGAAATTTGCGATTTAAAGTAACTGAAAACAAATTTTATGTTTTTTAATAACGAAGATTCTATACATGTCAAATTTAGAGATTTTAGCACTTCCTTTTCTGATTCTACGTGAAATTGATTAAACTTTTATTTAGACATTTGTTGTGTCATACGCGTTCAAGTCTTTATATGCTGAATTAATAGAAAACGCAAGAATAAAAAAGAAACAAGATGAAAGGAAGTCTTAAGTAAACCTTATTGATTTTTCCTTAATCAAAATAAAATCAGTACAATTACAAATAAAGATATTTTTGTAAGCTTTTTAAAATAAATCGTTTTATTTACAAATTGTATTCTGTTTTTTATTCAATTACGTTCAGATGGATGCGTAAATCGTGCATTAGCCAAACAACACATGTAATTTTGTATTAAAAATATCGTCTATTGATTTTTGAAATTTCCAATGATGCATCTTAAAGATCCAGGATTCACAACCTTTGCCAACGAATTACAACTAGTCCTTTTGTTTAGGAGCACTATTTCCTCAAACAATCCTCAACAGGGACTTACCTTCTAGACGTAAGCGAATATATCATGACACCGAGGTAACCTGAGAGACCTATTTCTCTCCCATTGTGTTTTCATTCCGGGACTTGCCTTGTTCAGGCAGGTGAGGGAATCGTGACCAAAAATACCTTCATGATTTTTTTCCTTCTCTTGGGACTTACTGTTTATGGTAAACGTAGGGATACCCTAGCGAATCTTTTGTAATTTTAATCCCTCTACTTGCGAACCATACTTGGTTCTTGCGTCATTAATTCCCACAAATGCTCATTCTTCGAAAAATCAGTTGGCTCCCATGAATAGTGGGGCCTTCCTTGTCAGCACAATGGTTCATTGTTTGGGTTTATGGAATATAGAGGAAACAAATAATATTATACCCCTTGAAAATATGCTTAATTGAATAGATATGTGCGCGATGTTGTAAGGATGAGTTTGTTGTTAAAGAAAACACACCAGCGAGAGAGAAAGCTGTAAAGCAGCGGCTACCAAACTTTTTTGATCATCGACCCCCACAATTTTAAAATTTTCTTATTGACCCCCTCAATAAAAATGATGGGAAAAAAAAAAAAAAAAAAAGAAAGACTTGCCTGTTTCTTAAATTAAATATTTTAAAAAGCAGCTAAGTTTTTTTTTTCTTTTAATTTTGACAAAATCAAATTTTGATTTTTCTCATTGAGAAGGATGAGCTTGATGATTCTTGGCTAGATTAGCAGTACTCGGTTCAAAATTTGTTGATTTCAGTCTCACTTCGCCTCGGAACTCCATATTACATTCATTTCTCTTTTTGAATATATAATTAACATGACTGATGCCAGATTCAATCATACACGAGCTCGGGATTGCAATTTAAAAGGGAAATTCCGTATTACAAATTTAGGATTGGTTTGCGAAATATTTACAAAATTTACTCCTAGTAAAATTTTTAAAACTAGTCTTTGCTTAAAGTTCAACTAATAATTCAATGACTTCATCTTGCAAATGACTGTCGTTATTTTCAACTTGAACAGAAATTGGTGCGGTTGTCCATTCTGGGATATCTATATTTTTAATACCTCCAAAGCGTAATTTAAAATGATTGCTTAACTTTTGGAGGTGATTTGTATGTGAGGTCCCCTGATATAATCCCAGGGGCAGGGTACCCAGCTATACCCCCAGAAGCGGGGTAACCATTTTAGTCGCCTCTTACGACATGCAAGAGCTACAATGGGACTATTCGGTCATTCCCGGTAGGGTAATCACGAAAGAGCCGTTAATATGGCATTGTTGCACGAAACAAAGAGTATCTGTATTCTATACATGGGGAAAAATGGGAAAATATAAAAATCGTTTGATAAGAAGGGTCGATAATAGTGAGGATCTCTAGTGTATCCCTAGGCCGTGTCATGCATGTTTAACGAAAGACAGAAAACTCCATACGAAACAAAAAGTTTACAATGGTATTTCGGGATTATTGCGTCAATTTGCAGTGTCGTAAAAATTAGTTTCTATCGCCGTGTTTTTATTCCTTGAAGTAATAGTCGTAGGCTGGTGGACAGTTCAGCATTGTTTCACTCGAGTCTTGGGTCGAGTCTTATTGTTACTAGAGTCCTACGATTTAGCAGGGTTGATGCATGTTAAACCTGTCCGAGTTCCAAGTCCTCTTGAACGTGGTGGGGAAGTTAGGAGATGAGTGGCAGCTCAAGTGTCGTCCTCGTCACTTGACTGTGGTTCAAAATTACGAGGTCCGTCACCAATAGCCCTCGTGTTGCTTCTATTGCGACGTTAATAAAAAACTAAAAAAAAAAAGTTCTCTTGAAGGAAGGGTGTGTAAAGCTACAAGGAGTGATTACAGCTCACTTGCCAAAATGCTCTAGAATCTAAGATTTATTGCCGGTAGCAATCCTTTTGGTTTTAGTGCAACGTTAAAATACAAACAAAAAATCCAAAAATAGCCTTTAACGCTCAATTGCTATATATTTCGAGCCTTAAATCTGATATCCACATTCGATATAATTTTTGATGCATTTTAAGGTTCGGTTTTATTAACATCGCACTAGAAGCAACACGAGGGCTTTTTGCGATAGACCTCATAATTCTGAACCTCGGTCAAGCGACGAGGACGACATCTGAGCTGGTACCTCCCTCTCCTAACTTCCACATCACACGAATGGGAGAACTTCGGACCCCGACAGATTTAACGTGCATCAGTTGCATATTAAGAAATCCAAAATACCATGATTGTGTTCCGTTCAAACTGTTCTCAATAATAAAAGCGTTCCGTGTGTGATGTTAATAACGGAGCTGGTTACTATGTACCCTAGGAATTACTTAAATTTCTACACAAGCATACAGCATTTTTAAGAATTTGCATTAAGGGTTTATGTTACTACATACATCCAGAAATATAGCGTTAAAATCTAACATACGTCCTTGAAGTGAGTGTGAACGAAAATGTATTTTAATGGTGCAAGAGCCAAATATGACTATGCTATGCCAAACAAGATGTAACTGTGGTACAGATGTTTAAAAAAGAAAAGGCAAAAAGTTTGACGAAAAGGAGGGTCGAAAATAGCGAAGGATCGGGTCGAAATAGAAATACCCTGAGGGCGCCAAAGACAGTAAACATCACTTTAAAAGTTTACCAAAGACAGTAAACATCAGTACAATGAAAAATATCACTGGGATGCCTAGGTATCATGATTCCTGTACCTACCTAAATAAGGTAAGCCCCTAAGTTATGCTATATCTTTTCCATGTTGAAAACACTACAAATAACATTCTGAGAACTTTTCAATTATTGTCTTATAAAAAAAATATTATGTCTTAGTATTCTTTAAAGATATCTAATTTTAAATTGGCTAGTAAGCTAGGGTTGATGCAAGCACTGTATTTCAAATGACAGAAAATCTAGCGAGGGGCTTGACTTGTTTTTATGACAGCTATTTTTATGGCTTGAAGAGGGTTAAGCACCCTTTCCTTCCAAATACGGGGTTTAATATTTATAGTGAAAACGCGTGGGAACTACTCAGTGAGTCTAAGCGATATTTATTTTAAGCATTTTTTCATTCCACTTCGTTATTTCTTAAATTCAAACAGTTCAGTAAAGAACACATTTTCTCTCGTCGCCGCGGTAGCCTAGTGGTCATGGTTTCAGACTCATGGCCGGTGGTTTTCGTTCAGTCACGAAATCGAGCCTTGGTCACAGAAGATCCGCCATGTAGCCGGGGCTGATGCACGCAAAATCTGTCGGGGCCCAAAGTCCTTCCATTGGCGTGGTGTGGAAGTTAGAAGAGTTATGCCAGCTTAGATGACGTCCTCGTCACTTGACCGAGGTTCAAAATTACGAGGTCTGTCACCAATAGTCCTCGTGTTGCTTCTGGTGCGACGTTACTAAAAACTAAACTGAACTAAAACTAAACGCATTTCCTCTCAGAAATGGTGCAATATAGAATTATGAATTTTTCTGGAAGTTAGAATGACATGTATTAAATTTTTTAGCAAGTCGTTTTCATTCTTAAGTATAATAGTAACTTTTTTTTATTATTATTTATTCATAACCACTCTTAAATTGGAACTTTTCGCACAATTCTATGGTATAAAATAAATAATTCTCAAAAAATCATGTTAAAGTTTATAATATTACACATTGTATAAATGTCATTAAAAGAAGCTTAATTCTTAAGTGTCATAGTTATTGAGGAAAAGGAACATGAACCTAAAAAAATCTATGTTTTGAGAAAATGGTACTTAAAGATTTCATTGATGCTTTTATTGTTTAATAAGAAGTTAAATTTGATATAATCCTGCTTTGTAAGAGGATTTATCACCTTCTGTAGCCCCATACGAGTTTTCAAGTTTCCTTTTGGCACTTTTGTTTTCTTTTTCTAGTATTTTTTGATATTAGGACATTCTCCGCTCTCTGCCGAAAATACGTTCTTTGTCTAATTCCTCCATAGTTTTCAACAGTGATTACCTGGATGAATTTCATTTCTGCATAAAATATGGAACTTTCTTATACTTTTCATACATTTAAGGAAGAAACAGCGTCAAAAATACCAAATCTTAAAGTTTTGGTGGTTGGTCTCAAATACAGTTTTGGTACACGAGTCCAGATTAAACTGTTCACAGATTCATTAAGATTCTGTGTTTTCCCATACAGGCATTTCCTTAGAAGATCTGCATTTGCTAAATCTCTAAATACGTGCTTCCTGACTTCCATTATTGTAGCCGCAGTAGCCTAGTGGTCATTGTCATGGTCGCGGCCTCTCTGCCGACGGGTTTCGTTGAATCTTGGGAACAAATCCTGATGCCACTTAAGACGCGCTGTGTAACCGGGGATGATGCATGTCTGTCAAGGCCCAAAGTCCTTCCGGTAACGTGGATGTTAGGAGAGGGGATGGTAGTTCAGGGGTCATCCTCGTCAATTGACCGTGGCTGAAAATTACGAGGTCCGTCGCGAATAAAACGAGTGTTGCTTCTAGTGTGACGTAAAATAAACCAAAACCAAAAAAAACCCTTTATTTCATTAGTAGAGAAACGTATGTATGATTGGTGTGATCCTATGTTTCGTCCTTTGCTTGGACATGACGGAAACCACATCAGCTTTCAGATGGAATTGAGCAGAGTTATTACTCATCACTGGATATTATTTCATCACTCGACAACAAATGAAAATAGCAACCTCAAACAGCTTGCTGTATTTTTAAATGGAACCATCATTTCCAAAAGATCTGCGATTCATATGCAAAGTCTATTCCTCATTTTACTCGTACAGATATGCTCTCATTATAGCTCTTACGTGACAAAAAATTATCCAATATATACTTCAAAACAAATAATCATATAATTTCGTATCCAGAATCTATAGTATCACATTCATTATATTCAAATATGAGTAGCTTATTATGACACTTTTACAGTTCCAACATATCATTCGATTCAGTAACAGCCTCAATACCCCCTCCCTCCTCCACTGACGATTGAATTTCCAACTCTTTACTGTTTTTAAATATACACTTATTTTGTGGCATTCTAAAGAAGTTAATTAACTCTTCTTTCTAGTATAATACCATTTGCTCAAGAAAATATTGTGCAATTTAAGTGAGGAAGACAGTATGCACGAAAAAATATTTTATAACATTTGAAAGTTTTGTAGGATATGTTACAAGAATTACCATTATCCCCAATGCTTGAAAATACCTCAAATAATGAAAAGAACTGTTAAGAGCTGTACAAAAAAACAATTGCAATTAACTTATTTGCTGTCAGTTCTTCAATCGTAATGAAATTAGAAAATTTAAACAGAGATAATAATATATGTAAAACACAAAAAGGTCCCAAGCTACGAAAAAGGCTTGCTTATATTAGTCTAGCTCTTTAAATATGAAACATTTGTGAAGTGCTCTGAGAAAGAAAAACTCCAAGTTCTGTTTTTTTTTTTTTTTTTTTTGATGAGCAAGTGTGTAATACATCTTTGGATAGATAAAAGAATAAACTATTTAATTATAGAAAAAATAAAAATAGAATTTCAGTCGAATTTCTCTCCTCAGTACCCTCATCTATCTTTTGGTTATACTATTTCGCCAAATGTGACATTTTGGCCAATAAAATCCGCCAGCTCAGAAATAAAAGGACTCAGCGTTGGTAGCCCTCATGTTCATTGTCAGTGAGACGTAAATAAACAATCACAATATAAATTTAACTGATCAAAATAGAACAAGAGATTTTAATATCCCGAGGGTGCCGGGATATTAAAATGAGGGGGTGCCAACTCAGGTGTCGTCCTCGTCATTTGACCGTGGTTCGAAATTACGAGGACCGTCGCCAATAGCACTCGTGTTGCTTCTAGTGCGACGTTAATAAAGACTAAACTAAACTAATTTCTGGATAGGGGTATTTGAATATTTCGCATACATGGAATCTTAATTTAAAAGAGTATGCTAAATTTGAATTTTCATAATTATTCTGAGAAAGGTGTTGTATTATGGGGATTTAAGTTTGTGTTCTCTACGTTAAACGAATGTCACAAAAAATTGAATTAAAAACTTTTTATCATCACTGTTTAATAATTCTTAAACTAAATATTACATATTATATTTGATTAAATAAAATTTGAAAAACAAACAGTGTAATTGATATTATAACTAATATAAACTGTTTAATACAGGTAAGAAATAAATCTAATGAAGACCGGATCGACCCGGGATATTGGCATGTGTGAAGACACACAATGTGTTATTTTAATGGCACATGAAAAGAAGGATAATATTCCTAAAGCTCAGGGTTTTTTTTTATTTATGGTCAAGTACCATTAAAATGTTTTATATTGTTTTAGTGATAGCTTTGATTTCAAATGTTGCGCCTATCAAAGAGTTAAAAGTGGTTTCATCTAATTAGTTTTAAATTATATTAATTCTGACTTTAGAGTGAAAAATTCAATAAACTTTCGAACTCGTTGCAAATCGTTAATATTATATACGATGCATCATCTATCAGAGATAACACAAACTGATTTTTAATTTAGTTTAGTTTTTATTAACGTCGCACTAGAAGCAACACGAGGGCTATTGGTGATGGACCTCGTAGGGCCACGGTAGTCTAGTGGTCAAGGTCGTGGACTCGCTCCTAACGGTTCTCGTATAGTCGCGGGTTCGATCCTTGGCCCCCAAAGACCCACCGAGTAGCCGGGGCTGATGCACGTTAAATCTGTTCGGGGCCCAAAATCCTCCCGTTGGTGTGGCGTGGATGTTAGGGGAGGGGGTGCCAGTTCAGGTGTCGTCCTAGTCACTTGACCGTTGTTCAAAATTCCGAGGTCCGTTGGCAATAGCCCTCGTAATGCTTCTAGTTCGTTGTTAATAAAAACTAAACTAAAAAAAATTAGACGGTTAAGTGTATAGTTGATGATAACATAGTTTAATTTTAATGCAATACATTTTCCTCGTGAAAATAGAAATAACGAAGCGTTTTTTCCGAACATCTGTCGTATTAAACCGCATAAGATTTTTTTTACTCTCTTTTTTTTTGTAAATTTTTACTCAATGAAACCAGAAAGTATATTTAAAATACTTCGATTACATCAAGTCAATTTCTAAATTCTAGATTTTACTTTCATTTGACTTGAAATTTCTATTTAACTTACAGTCTCATGTATTCTTATTTTGATTTAAAAAATCTTCATATAAACAATGATTCTCACATTAATTTTATGAAAGATAGTTAAACTCGACAATAAACAAAAAAAAAAACTTTAAAAGAATGGCAAGGACAGAGTAGTGAAAGGAGAGGAAGGACAAATTACATTCCAATAACCATCATTATATTCCAACAACATTTAAATAATTCGATAATTATCAATTAACACATTGATTTATTCAAATCGTTCGAATCTTTTTCATTTAAATTGTCAGGATTTAAGGATTTTCACCAAAGCAATGTGCTTGTGTGCAAGAACAAATTACGAGGACACCCCCTGAACTGCTACATACGTGTCCTAGCTTATATAAATGCGGCTCTGAGTATCATATGAATTTGTTGTTTAGAAAATGGCTTTTCATAATTTCTATGATAGAATCAAAACTATATTCTGCATCTCCACTCGGGCCGTGCTAACAGAGTGGTTATGGTCGCATGCTTGTGACTGACATTCTTTTAGTCAAGTCCCAAGTTCAAGTACTAATTCCACTGTTGACCGTGAAAGCATAGTGCCATAGTTGCAATCTCGCCGTTGACAAGTCGTGACAATCTCTTACCGACAAGTCGTGGGATATGTTCTGATACTGCTAAAGACTGCCATGTAGCGGGGCTGAGGCAGTTTAAATCCTTAGAATCTCCAAGCACCCCCCCCGGGGGGATGCGGAAGTGTTACATTAATTAACTATCAATCAAACAATCTCCTTAATTTTGAATCATTGTCAAATGACGAGGTCGACTGCTAAGTGAGCAGCCCTCTTTCTGCACGCATTATATTGAGGACTTTCAGCCATGTTTCCTCTCAAATGTATATAATAAAACAAATCTTAATAATCTAAGAATAGGTGAATGAATGTTATTCAAAAGAAAAAACAAATTAATGAAATTTAGTTTTTTTTTTTTTTTTTTTTTTTTTTTTTTTTTTTTTTTTTTTTTT
>BMAW01004908.1:91407-132504 GCA_019974015.1 Nephila pilipes | reverse complement strand
CTGCATTGTCCATCAGGAAGTGTTTTGAAACAAATTATGCAAACGCATCTTATAAACATCGACGCTTAAATCTACTGTAATTAAACTAGATTTCGAAGGGATTATATCTTTGTTCTTCAAACTCATAAACCCAAACAATGAATCATCGTGGTCGTTTCGTGCACAGAAGAGTCAACACAGAGTCTTCGAGGATGGTACACAGGCTAATGATGGAAAATTATGGCATGAGAACCCAAATATGGCCATGGATTGGCAAACAAAGTCTTAACAGGAGACTAGATCTGTTTGGAAAAAATATGGGGCGTTTTATTTTAGGTAAAAAATCGCTGTGCGATACATTAGAAAAATGGAAACTAAAAAAAAAAAATCTCTAATTTAACAAAGACAATAATATGACCTATAGAAGGGAAATTCTCATAAGATCGTTTGGTCCTGATTATCAGTGACATGTCCGGAGCAAGGTTAGTCTCAGGGTGAAAACCGAAATGCAGAAGATGAGAAAAAGATACACAGTTATCTCGATGTCATGATACCTTGCTTAGTCTAGTTAGCTAAGTCCCTGTTGAGGAGTTGGTGGAGGGAAAAGAAGTGCTCTAAACAACATTCGATCTAGTTACTATTTAGTTAGCAAAAAAGAATCTTTTTTGACCATTATCACGATGACCGATCATTAGAAATTTTATAAATCAATCGACGATATATGATTTATCAGTTTGGTTTTAGTTCATTTCTTCACTTAATGTCGCACTTGAAACACGAAGGCTATTGGCACGAACTCCTAATTTTTAACCTTGGTCAAGTGACGAGAACGACACCTGAGCAGGCACCCCCTCCTAATAAATTGTTACACAAATTAAATATATGCTCATGCCAATACAGATTTATTCTACATCACACGGTAAATTGAATACAGAACACAGAATTTATAAACAAAAGATTTCTTTTAAAAGTGTACAAAAATATCTTGATTTGCAGTTGTACTCGGTTGCAATCAGGATTTCGGAAAAATCAAAAGGTTCTAAAACTTATTAAATACCTTTTATTTTTTTATCACATTTACTCTGACCTGTCACATATGAAGACTGAAGCATGTAACACACCAGCAGTCGATGAAAATTTAATCGATTCCATTCTATCAGTCAAGTTATCTAGACGAATTCATTGCTGACAAACTAGACTCACTATGTAACCAATTAAGACTCTTATTTAGGATATCTCGACTCATAAATGTCAACAAAAACAGCGTCGTACTAACATTCAAAAAATGTCTTCCTGAAATACACAAATAGGTTTGCAAACACTATATCCATCTTACTTACGATTTTGGCCAATCTTCATGATGGTGGGAAATTTACATTTGTACTTTATATAGAAATTCTGTTTATAAGAATAAAATGTAAAATACGTACTAAAACCATTATTGAAGGAAACCTTGAAAGGTAAGTTATCGACCTAAAATTTTAGAATTTCGTTATACGCTTCCTCTGAACTATTTCAAATCGTTACGAGTCTTGTTTATTTCTTTCACACGCACATGTCTTGCAATCTTTCTCAAAATGTATCGCAGTCACATCCCAGAGATTTTAATGTTACAAATATCTAAAATTAATATGTGATATATATTGAGTACCCCTCCATTGCAACTCAGACAAAACCGATAATGTACTTATCAATGATAAATTTGGAACACTACAGTTAAAAAAAGAGTGAGCTTCTCGCATCCCAGTGTCAACAATCATCTATCATCGTTTTCGCGAAATTTACAAATGTTGCTGTGCTAGAAGGAAATTTTTCAGGAAAACGTTCTTCTCATATCATAAAAGCTTTGCCTCCCATTATTGTCTAAATAATTCTTGACACTCTTTGTAATTCAAGATTGAAAGTCACGTGGTCTGAAGTAACAAATATAGCACTGGTTGCTGTCCATGTGTGTAGAGATTATCGAACCTGCAGACATGCCTAACAACGAAACATCTCTAAACAACATGAATTCTGGGCCTTAGAAAGTCGATTTGTTCGTGTTATTCAAATGAAATATTTTTAGGAATGTTAATGTTCATAATTATGAGATCCACCTGCCGATAGTCCCTGTCTTACTCTAGGTGCGATTTAATAAACATTTTTTCTCACCTCACCTATGTTCTCAAAATTCTACAGTTGTCTCAGTAATTTAAAGAGACTAAAAAATTATTGGCCTAATTCTAAATTCGGATTACAGTCGAAGATTTTTTATTTTTAATGGCTTACTTTATATAATTGACTTTTCTTCGCCGTATGCGCCTTTAGACGCTATTCCTTTATAGGTACGTACGTGGACATCTGCGATCTAATCATCCTCTTGTTCCACATGAAATTTATTGTCTTTAGTACACTGGGCACATGTATCCAACAGTTTTTAATCAACCTTCATATTTTTATCTCCCAACATCAGTGTCAAAATGTTTTAGACTTTCATTTTCCAAATTTATATCATGATGTATTTTTGCTTTGTCCGTAATATTGTCACACCTGACTTTTTTTGTTAATCTGCGTACCTTACTTTCTGCATCGGTGCTCATTTACGCAATGTCTTTCGTCATGCTATTTCGCAGTTATTGAAAGCTAAAATTTTCTTGTGTTTGTATTGAGTACAGACCAATCATCATTCGCGAAGAGTGTTGTCTATATTCTTGGATGTTTGCATACTACCAGTGTTACTGCAAAGCAAAATCCCTGTACATATGTTTAGCATACTAAACACTGATAAAATTTTGCAGAAATTAACGCTGAAAGGCAGTCTTGCAGTTCGGTTGTCTCGCTATGGAAGGCATTCTTTTCTTGGCCGACTTTTGCAGTTTCAATTGGTAAAAATAAACGCTAGCTTCAAAGTAAAATATTCGTGCGAACAGCATGAAGAAAGGAAGAAGCAATGGAATTACTTAATGAAAAAATCAATGACCTGTAAACATAAAATAAATCTCATGATACAGAAAATATTTACTAATGACTATACATCCGATTTAAGCGTAAAATAAAGAAAAAAAAACACTTTGGAAGTAAGCATCTATGTGCTAAAGATTAAAAAAAAAGATCCTGCAATAGTAAAAATAATTAAATGAAAGATATACTGAAAAGAAGATTTATTCCAAATTTAGAAAATATGAATTGTTTTCCATGGGATTAAAGAATTTGATTAAAACCTGAAACATAGTTAGTATAGTAAAGGATTTGCAGAGTACAACACTAGTAGTTAATCAAAATATTTCAGCTGGATTTAAAAAATTCTTTAATTTATTTTTTATTTGTGATGGTAATAAACTGTCCGTTTTCAATGACTTTTATTTATATCTTCTTCAAAGAAAATATTATCAGCTTTTGTTCAAGATTTTTACCGCATCGAAATTTTTTGCTTATTGAAAGATTTAATACTATATTAATACATATTATATTAATACCAGGTATACACATATCATAATTTTAATACATATGTTTTATTAGTTATGGTCCAAGTTCCCGTGACCAGCGTGACTTTTTGCTGTCGAATCGCAAGCTCGATGCCACTAAACTCGTCAGTTGGGAGTTGTACGCACCATAAATCTGATCGAAGCCATAAGTAATCCAGTGGCGCGGTGTGAAGCAGATGGAGTAGGGCGCAAATGGTGTCATCCCCGTCATTGACGAATAATGATGTGAAAATGTAAGTTTTTATAGAGTGCCCTTGTAAAAGACCCAGGATGATAAGACTAGCAATGAGTTGTTTAGTTTTCGTTTTTATTAACGTCCACTAGAGAGAAACTTTGAGGGCTATTGGCGACGGACCGTAATTTGAACCCGTTAAAGTCGACGAGTGACGACACCTGAGCTGGCACCCCCCCCCTCTCCTAACACTACTAACACGCCAACGGACACCATACGGACCCGCAATTTTGATTCTAGGTCAAGTGCCTTGACGACACCCAAGTTGATTCTTCTGTACAAAGCCGGTTTTGCGACCGCTACTAGAGTCCCAGGCTACCACGTCCAAACAGTGAGAGAACAGATGCGATGTACCCTTATTTCAATATTTTTTTTTTATTACTGCCAATATTTTTCCATATTTATGTTAGAGCATTCAAATTATTCTATTCTTGCGGAAAAGAGTTACTTACTAAGCAAATGTTCACTTAGAGTACTATTTATTTCTTTCAATATACATTTACATTTATGCATAAGTATAAGTAAGTCAATGAGAGGATACCAGGATAAAAGTTCAATGCAATTACATTATTACAAAGATGAGTTAGAAACTACACTTTTTTTTTTTAATTCTATTTAGAACCATGCTTTTGTAATTTAGCAGAGAATTATTGTTTATGTTTTTTCATTGATTCAAAGAAGTAAAAACTAAATTTTGCTTTTATCGTAACTGTTACATATCTTACTTATTTCTCTGCATACATGAAGTCAGACTAAAGTATTAAAATTGTTTTAAAAAATAAATCTAGATAAATTGATAGGCTTTGTCATGTAAAAGTAATTACTAAAATTGGAAGTTCTCATGAATTTACTGATCTTTGAGTGGATGATTTATTCAGCTCTTACATGACGTTAATTATTCCTTTCGATTCTTTGTGAATAGAACTCGCTCAAGGGCATAGTTTGTATTCTCTGATAAATGATGTATATATTAACGATTTGCTGCGAGTTCGAAAGGTTATTGAATTTTTTCATTCTAAAGTCAGAATTACGTGACTTAGTTTCCAATTACATGACCACTTTTAACTCTTTGATAGGAGACAATATTTCAAATCAAGCTATCATAAACAATATGAAACATTTTAATGGTACATGTCCAAATAAAAAAAAATTAGCTTTAGGAATATTATCCTCCTTTTGTGCCATTAAAACAACACAATTCCAAACTCTGGATCGACCGGTTTCGATTAGATTTATTTCTTACCTGTATTAAACAGTTCATACTTTTATAATATCGATTATACCGTTGTTTAACAAGTTTTATTGAATGAAATAAAATCTGTAATATTTAATTTAAAATTATTAAACAATGGTGATAAAAGTTTTTAAGATCAATTGCATACTTTTTAACGTTTACCATATTTAGTTTTAAAATGAGATACCATGTAGTAGCGAAATATTCAGATATTAAATCCAGCTTTTCAAGTTATATAACAATGAGTTGCAATGTTCTGAGATAGAAATTATTTCATTGAATTAAAATTCAGAGAATGTATATTTGAAAAGAGTTTTCTCAGCTTGTCAAGGAAATACCTTCATTTCAGACTTACTTAGCGCTGCTTTTACTAGTAATGATATAAAAGGTTCTGCAGTTAAGGCTGATTTTACAATGAATTTTACTCTTTAACTTGCAGCGACTTTCAAAAATAGTGAACAGAAAAGAACTCTAACCAGCCAGAGAGACTTTAGCCTGTTCTAGGAGCGCAATTTCGACCCACTGGGTGGGGTTCGAAACCGAAGGGGCATCCAAGGCCAATGAATACCTCTCGTCCATCAGCGAGGTTGACCATACATCCAACAATGTTTCTGTCCAGCGGCGAAAACGTTTTATTATACCACTCATCTTCTAATACCTAAATGGAAGAATTTCTCTAAAGAAATTTAGTTTTCAAACAAATTTGAAACTTGTATCAACTTCTTAAAGGGGTTGTTCTTATTTTTAGAGTAAATTGTGTTTATTAAAGCAAGCATATTTTCCTTTCAAAAAAACTTCCTTTTTCGTATTCATCCGAATGCATTTATAAACAAATTACGATACATTTCATAAACAAATAAAAATATTTATTTCGAAAGCATACAAAAAAACTTTTCATTACCAACTGTACCGATTACAATTAGATTTCAGAACATTCAATGTTTTTTTAAATCTTCATTTATTTATTTTAACATGTTAATTCCCATATTTCAACACTTAAGGTTTCAGAGTATATGAAATTATAAGTTCAGATCAAGTTTAATAGATTCCTTGCAAAGTCAGGAAATAGGTTTTAAATTTGATACATTGATGTTCTTCAATATTGAAAATCATTATGCTTGGTTTTATTTATTTGGAATCATAAATGACAATATAATAGAAAATTTAAAGGAAAAAATAAAACACGTACCCAAAACATGATTATACGAGGAAGTCATGAAAATTTAGTTAATGGCGTTAAAACTTTTAAAACTTAAATCCTATTTGAGACTTCTGTGAACCATTTTAATATTTTCCTCTGTGATTAACACACAAAATCCACGCAAAAGGATTTAAAGTCTTCCCAGAAATTATCGCGAATCAATCCAACCTTTCTTAATTTTGCGTAGTATCCAAAAATAAATGAATGGGATATTTCAGGTGCTTCCAGTGTACCATAATGAACCGAAACTGCAGTAATATATGATACAATTGCACATAATTTTAAAACAGTTATTTTTACGTCTGCTGCATCATTCTGATTTTCTATTATTTTCCGACAAAGTTCATAATGTTTCTCAGCAGAAAATTTTTTTTCTTGAAAATATACGCAATATTTCTCATGTATCTGCCACCCGTGAGTATCTAAATAATTCTTGAGTGATCTTTGTACTGCAGAATTGAAAGGCGAATCGCTGTTCTGGTGAACAAATATTCCACTAGGCGTCCAGTTGAATCGAGTCCAATATTCACTCAAAACATAACGAATAGCATCTCTAACAAACATGAATTCAGGGCTTCGGTTAGCCATTTGTTCTTGTAGTTGAATAGGAGTTATTTTTGGGATATTAAAATCTCTTTTCTCTAACTTGTTCAACTAAACTTAGATTGTGATTGTTTATTTACGTCGCACTGACAATCTACAAGAGGGCTAAACAAGCTGACTCCTTTTATTTTTGAGCTGGCTGATTTTATTGGCAAAAATATCATATTTGGCGAAGTATCGCCCCAAAATAAGTAAAATTAGAATGTTGAAATGTGTTCCTTACTAAACTATTAAAAATTAAGAAATATCGAAGAGAATGAAAAGGAGCTGAAAATAAATACCACTTAGATTTTTATGTTATTTTCACTAAAAATATTAAACTTCAAAATTGGTAGGAAATGATGACTCAAATTCTTTGGACCATGAAAATAGCCGTCATGAAAACTAGTTATGCCTCTCGCAAGATTTTCTGTTATTTGAATTACAAGATTTGCATCAGCCTTCACTTACCAGCCAATTTAATATAAGATACATTTTAAGTACAAAAGAGAATATAATATTTTTTTTTTTATCAGAAACTAATTCAAACATTCTCAAAAGATTTTTGCTGTGGTACTATGAACATAAAAATATATAGCATATCTACACTTAAAATAAAATTTATAAGCGAATCAATTTTTTACTCTATTTGTTTGCCTTTTTATTGGTTTCTAGGGAAAAACCAAATATTCCAGGTCCAAAAATTTAAGTAAGATGCAATGATAATGTTTGTACAATTCTAAAATAAAAAAAATCCAGAAACATAAAAATAGCTCCTCTCAAAGTTTCTAATACACTAAATAAGAGAGCATTTAATAGAAAACTTTGTGTTCACTATTTTTTTGGCGGCGTTATTACAGTCGATTTCTGGCCGTGGTTGCCATGGTGATGGATCGCGTCCGGCAGTTTTCGCCCAATCGTCGTTTCGAGCCAAGAGGCCACTAAGGACCTGCCATGTCGTCGGGATGATGAACGTATGTGACAACTCAGGTGTCATCCTCGTCACTTTACCTAGGCTTGAAATTACGAGGTCCGCCACCAGTAGCCTTCGTGTTTTTTCAGAGCAAAAAATCAAATAATTCTCCGAATCGTGGATATGAATCATGGTGCCACAAAGGACTTGGCATGTAGCGGTACTGCTACTTAATAAATCTGGTCGGTGGTCCCAAGTCTTTCCTATTGAATGGTGTGAAAGATTGGAGAGGGTGGTTGCAGCTTAAGTGTCATCTCTTTGCGTAATCGAAGTTTAAACTTGCGAGTCCCTTGAACAATCGCGATACTTTCAATTGCTACACCAATTAACAGATAAAGAATTAGTTTTTTAAGTTTTAAGAACTGTTAATCACAGCTTCCTAGTAAATTTCAACCGTTGTGGAATGAGGAGTCCGAGTACTGAGATGCATACCCTTTTGCCCACTCTTTATCGAGAGGAATACCAAACGAACAAAATTTAACCTTTGTAAACCTTTCAAGAATCCAAATCTGTATCGGGAAGAGAATATGACCAATAGTCTCCACAGACGTATCGAAAGACACGAATTGACGACCATAAAGATTTGTCTATGAAGGACGTTTGTTAGACTTTAATGTTATATTTCTGGATGTACATAATAAAACTAACCATTAATGTAAACTCATAAAAAGTTTGTATGCTCGTGTAGAACATTAATTAATTACTGGAGCTGAGATATATTTCAATGTACAGTTGTCAAAAACGATGTCTCTTTTAATCAGCTCCGTTATTAACATCGCACACGGTTTAGTTTTAGTTTAGTTCTTATTAACGTCGCACTAGAAGCAACACGAGGGCTATTGGCGACGGACCTCGTAATTTTGAGCCACGCTCAAGTGACGAGGACAACATTTGAGCTGGCACCCCTCTCTTAACATCCACACCTCACCAACCGGAGGACTTTGGGCCCCGACAGATTTAGCGTGCATCAGCCCTGACTACATGGCGGGTCTTAGGTGGCCAAGGATCGCACCCGCGACTGAACGAAAACCACCAGCCACGAATCCGAAACCTTGACTGACCACTTGGCTACCGCGGCCTCAACATCACAGACGGAACTTTTCTATTATCGATATTTGCATGGTGTGGAAGTTAGGAGAGGGGGTGCCAACTCAGGTGTCCTCGTCAATTGACCGAGGTTGAAAATTACGAGGTCCATCGCCAATAGCCCTCGTGTTGCTTCTAGTGCGACGTTAATAAAGACTAAAACTAAAACTCTATTGTCGATAATAGATGAAATGGAACATAATTATAGTATTAATGGATTTCTTAATGTGCATCAAAAATTATATCAAATATGAATGCCATGTTTATGTCTCGAAATATATAACGACTGAACGTTAAAGGCTGCTTTTGGATTTTGCGTTTGTATTTTAAGACCCCACTTAAATTTTAACATCACACATCCACTGTTCGGGAAATGAATTTTATAATATGGAACCTTTTGGTCAAATGAGTCGCAATCACTTCCAGCATATTTACACAGCCTTCCATCTAGAGGATTTAAATCTCTTCCAGGCTTAAAGTGCATCAGCCTTGTTAAATGGCCTGTTTCTAGTAGCAATAGGATTCGACCCAAGACTCGATGAACACAGCGCCGAACAATCCGCAAGTCTGCGACAATTACTTCGCAGAATAAAAACATGGCAATAGTAATTAATTTTTATTACACTGAAATTTAATATATGATCCCTAAATATCCTAGTGATCTTTTCGTTTCCCATGGGGGGGGGTTGCTTTCGGTAAACATGCATGACTCTGACTATGGATACCCTGATAATTTTCACTCTATGACCGAACCTTCTTTTTGAATTCCTACTATTAGTTCACACTATTCCTATATATATTTATATATCTTGTTTAAATTTTTAATCGTGAATAAAATATTTTTTATTCGTCCACTCAAGTTCAAATACATTTTTTTAAACTTGTAGTGGATGGCACTTGATATTAATGCAATTTTTTTTCAAATATTAATTCATTAATTAAATTTAATTGGTGGAAAGGCAGTTTAGCCCAACCACTTGGCGTGATTTCAAAAATTGCTAAAGTTGGCGATTTTTTGGGGGGCTGAAGGTTAAGTCAGCGAAGCGGAACAAGGTAGCCACATTTGGCAAAATACGGCTAAATATTTCCTGTCGCCAAGGGTGGTTGGACTGAACTGCATTCTAACCATTTAATTCATCGGATGAATTAAGAAACTTCTTATAATGGGAAAATTAGTAGAGCGTCGGCATAGAATCTTCATGCCTTCGGATCGAATCTCGTCGAAGCATAAAATTTTTGTATTTGATTTTCAAATAGTTAATTTTAATTTTCTTTGGGAGAAAAAAATTTGTCTTTTATAAGATATTTAGCAGGATATAAATATAGGAATAAATACCGTCAGAGACGAAGCGTGTAGATCCCTTGAAAAAAATTTCATTTTCAGATTTTGTCACAGAGAATTTTTTCTAACTTAAAAAAAATGAATGACTTGCCACGTAATAATGTGATTCTGTCATATGTATATGCACATTTGTTATAATTGTAATTATTTAATAAAAAGTAACTAAAATAAAAAATTTCTTTGTTGACCTGAATAGGAATTGACATTAAATTTTTTTTATTTACTTGTTATCATCCAATTCTTACATTTTTTTTAAATTTTTTTTCCTAACGTATAGATCACTTGTTCACTTTGGTGCAACAAAGCTATGTTTTTTGGCTCTTTCGTCAATAACCTTAACACTCATTTACTCTCGTTTGCACAAAGTATACAAGGTTTAAAGATAAAAGGACCACTATATGTATAATATACATAAATTGTTTTGGTTGAAGTAATACTATAATATTTTTGTATAATTTGCATCGAAAAATGCTTAAAAGTTAATTTTTTTGTCAATTTTATTTCATTTTTGTACGGAGAGACAATACTTTTAAATGTGTGTGTGTCTTTCAGTACAAAATATTTATTATTATTACTATTAAAATAATTAACATTTCGTTACTATTAAATATCTCTGTTTCATTATATGAAATTTCCTGGAAATAATTTCCTTTTTTTGAGAAATTATCCATGCTGTTTATAATGGCTTGGAAGTTTGGAGACGGAGATGCTAACTCATGTCGTTCTCGTCATTTGACAAAGGAGCAAAATTACGACGTTGTCGGTAAAAGACTTCGCTCTGTTTCTAAGTGTGACGTAAATATTTAGTTAATAATACTATTGATAATTTTTGATAGCTGTAATATCATTATTAAATTGTATTTTTTGTTCTGAAACAAAGCTAATCAGGTATGGGAATGTGATTATTTTACTAATTTATTCAAAAAATTTAAAGTCGGAAATTTATTTTTGGAAATTTTCTTAAAAAATAAATCAACTGCAAAACTCTTTTTGCCATATGAAATATTCAATTTGGAAACACTCAGTCAGAACATTTTAATATGTTTAATGAAGTATTTTATTTCATAAAATTATTACTCAATGCTTAATTATAATGTCATGTGTGTATTTTAACTGAAATATTGTAATATACTTTTTTAACTCAAAAATTTATAAATATGTGTTATCAGCATCTTTTTTTTTTGTAGAAATTAAAACAATTTAATATCAAATTTACTGATATGCATGAAATTTAACAAAAATATTTAGTTTTGAATGTATTTCCCATGTCAATTCATTTACCGCTTTTTTTAATGTTCATTTCCCATATCCAAAAAGCTCTTAAAATTTGTCACTTTATTTCGAAACTTTGAGGAAGTTGTTACATTTAAGATATTAGATATCTCTATTGAGATGCATAGCTACAGTCTCCGCTTTCATATCAGTCATAGAAGATGCTTCGGGACACCTTGTAAATCTATCATAGTAAGGCAATACCCATATACACGAACAAGAGTTCACTTAATTATGTCCAAATCGACGTGTGAGAAACTCTCGTCAGGTACAAGGAATCGCACCAAAAGGGTCTTAATATGCAAGTGTACTTTAGATTGCTGACAATCGTAAGTCAGAAACAGTAACGGGTTTTGAATAATGTACAATTTCTTGAACCTTTTCACCATGAGAGAGTACATCATTTGTCATTAATTGTATGCCCCAGAAAATGTATTGTGTTTATACCAAAGTCACTTTTGGACTCATTGAACACTATACCATAATTTTAAAATCGTGTGAAAACTTCCAAATGCATTTTATTTTCGATATGGTTTTCACTGGCAATTAAGATGTCATCCAAATAAGGGAAACAATAATAGTAGAGTCCTCGCAAAACCTTATTAATGAACCTTTGGAAAGTCTTCGCGGCATAACAAAGCCCAAAGCTTAAAAATGGAGGTTCGAAAAGTCCCAAAGGTTTAATAATGGCGGTTTTGGTTATAACTGGAGGGTACACTGGTATTTGTTGATAAGCACGTACCAAATCTATTTTTGAAAATACTTTCTTTCCTTTCAACATATACATACAAACTTGAATGCGAGGGATAGGGTATGTGTATCGGGTATTGCGATACGATTTAAAGCCCTGTAATCTCTCCTAGGTCTCTAGTTTGATGATCCTTTGGGAACCCTATGCAAGGGACTTGACCAATTACTTTTAGATGGCCTGCAAATACCCCTCTCCATGGTATACTCGAATTCTTGTTTTGAGATTTTGAATTGAGCCGGATCTAACCGACGAGCTTTTGCACAAACGGGGGGTCCAACTGTAGGGATGAAATGCACAGTATCGTGCTTAATTGTATTCTTAGGGGAAACGTTCAACTGTGTAAATTCTTTAAACTTACGTAAAAGATCCAAGTATTCGGAATTCCCGACAATGTTTTTTTCTACTGGGACATTACTTAAAGTAGTTATGCCCCTAGCTTTAAAACAATTAAAGGATCAACCAAACAGCGTTTTCTGAAATCAATCAGTAAACCAGAATGCTCTTGAATGTCCCCATCAATAATAGGCTTGGTAACCTCAGTGACAATGAAAGGCCATTGTAAATTAAGTCTTAAACCTGAATCAAGTGTCAATAATTTAGAACCGAAAGTTGCAATTTTTGAACCCTTAACTTCGTATAAAAAGAAATCACTTTTCCTATTATCTTTAGTTACATACGATTTAAGATAACAGGAAACATCTCTACTTGTATCAACTAGAAAACCTGTATAATTGGGTAAATCATTCACAAAAAGCTTTCGAATTAAATCTCTCAAAACAGAAGTCGTCACTACTCCTGTAAGCGATTTAAGTTTTTTGTTCGATTGCACCAGTATACAACGTTTCGTCTTTTCCCGATACCTAAAATGGTACTAGCAATGCCAACCTTCCTGTTTTTTACCACTAGCTCTAGATACTGATGAACTTTGTCTACGTTGTGATTTTGGGAATGCATGTTTTGAACCCAACCTAACCAATCTAGAAAGTTCATCTAACTGTTGTTACATCTTAAACAATTGCACATCTCCAGAACTCGAACTACCATCAGTAACGGATTTTATACTACCCTGCGAAAACTCAATCATTTTGTCAGCCATTTTAGCTAACTTGTTAAGTTAAGGCTCTCTGAACTAACAGCTAAAACGGCTTGAACTTGCGATGGTAAACGCCTCATCCAGATGTTCTTAAGAAAGGCTTCGTCTACATGGTTTTCACCCAACTTGAGCATTTGCCTCAGCAATAAAAAATGGGTTCTGTCGCCTAATACCAAATCCTCGATTAGAGTTTTAACTTTCTGGTTTTGTGATACTTCAAACTGCTCTAGTAAGCGGTTTTTTAGTGTTGTATAAGGATACTGGGGCGGTTCATACACTATATCCGTAGCATGCGAAAATGTTTCAGGGCCCAATGATGCATGCAACTAAATGATCAAATTTAGTTTGTTCAACCGTATTGCCAGCTAACTTAGAACTAGCTTCAAGCTGCATAAGAAATAGCTTTACATCGCGAGGCCAAAAACTGGGAATCCTAAGAATAACTCTGTCACAACCGGTATTTGAACCCCAGTTACTTCACTTTTAGTATCTGTACTTTCCTTACCTTCAAGAGAAACCTCAATCTGAGTAAGTGTGAGAATGTAAAGGCAACCGTAACCAGAGCCAGATGTAGCTAAAGCGACATCTCAAAACGAATATAAAATACAAAAAAATTTACCGACCAATTTCCTGTCTCAGAGGTTTGAACCATGGATAAGGAAGTTTCCAATACACAGGTCTCAGGGAGTTTCCGATGGACTTTCAAACTTGCTTCAATACTCCAAAGCTTGGTGGAAAGTTCCTCAGTATCCAATTAGCCTTTCCAGGAGTCGTCAACTCTTGTTCTTTCAACGCGTCATCAGCTTAAGGGGAAGAATGTGTTAATAAAACCATCAATACCCCAAAATTTCCTTTTCCTTTCAGAAGGTGTGCGAGAGGCAAATAACTATTTATTTCAAACTTAACATTCACAACTTAGAACTTAACCTTCACACGGGCGGAATCTGCGAAGCAAGCGAGAGGGAAAGCAGGTGATTGCCTCCTTTTCTTTAAATCTGCTTACAGATCCGCAGTCAAAAAATGACGTGAGGAGCCGCCACAAATATGCTTCGTCTAATTGTTCTCTCAATAAAGAGTGTGCAGAAGGGGTTCCCAGTTCAGCAGTCGATATCCTTATTTCAAAATGATATAAATTTACTAAGAAGCTGAGACTAACTGTCCTTAAAATCTAAAAGGATTCATTAAATAATTGTTAATTAACATCACAAGTACAAGCAAAATGACGGACCTCGTTATTTTAAACTTCGGTCACGTGATAAGAATAGAACTTGCGCTGAGGACCCCATCTCTCTCTTTTATTCTACATCCCAGCAAAGGAAGGACTATGACCAGATTTAATATGCAGGAGAAACGCTACATACCGAGTCATTCGTAGCACCATGACTCGTACAATTCACTCTTTGGGTCCTCGGAGAAATCAAGAAAAGTCTCCTCCCACTTAACTGCATCCAGACTCAAACTAAAGCTGATGTCCCCTGATTGGACAAACGCATTTCACTCTGTACTCCCCCAAACCTATCATGAAAAATTCCTATTTTTCGCACGTTTTAATCTTTGAACTTAATTTTTTTAAACCTCTTCAAACTCTCTTTAGTTTATTTTCGTTCACTTATTTTTCTAAATCACTGGACACTTGAAGTCATCAAGCTAAATATTAGAACAGGAGATTAAAATCCAACAGGTCTAGGCGCTCTATAATCAGTCATACATACACAAATTTCAGCGGAATTCATTGTTTGATTGTACTAGAAGCTATACGATGGTTACACCAAGTTACCGTAATTTTGTATCTTGGTCAAGAGACGAGGATGACACCTCAGCCGTCACTTCCCTTTCAAGACTTCTTTACCACACCAAAGGGAGGACATTGAACTCCAACGGACATAACGTACGTCAATTCCGGTGACACATAAGGTCTTTAGTGGCATCAAAGCTCGAAACAACAACGCGAGGAAAACTGCCGAAAGCGAGCCTCCTACCACAGCCACAATTCGACAGAAATATCACCACCTAATAATTACTGTTGGTTTTTATAAACGTAGCACTCGAAGCAAGACGAGGACTATTGGCAATGGACTTCGTAATTTTCAACCTCGGTCAAGTGACGAGTGCGACAACTGAGAAGGAAAACTTCTCTTCTAACTTCCACAACACGCCAAAGAGGGGACTTTGAGCTACGACAGGTTTAACGTGCATCAGCTCCGGCTACATAGCGGGATTTTAGAGTCATCAAGGCTCGAGCAAAAATTAAAATTAAAAATAAATCGATTTATCTAACAATTTTATTTCTAAACGTGGATATGCTATATTTTTCAATGTTCAAAACCCGCCAAACGAATAAAAATATTATGTCCTTGTATATTAAAAAGATATCTAATATTAAATACTTCAGTAAGCAAAGAATAATGCAGGCCATGGTATTTCACACAACAGGAAATCTTGCCAGATACTTACCTTGTTTTCATAACAGCAATTTTTATAACCCACCAAACGCCCTTCAGGAAAAATACGGGGTTTAATATTTTCAGTGAAAGCGTGACACACACAATAAAAACACGCTAAATCCAAGTGATATTTATTTAAATCTTTATTTCATCCAATTTCGTTATTTCTTAATATGTGGTAAGAAACTTTCAAACACTCTAAATTTACTTACCTATATTTAGGCGATACTTCGCCAAATAAATGACAATTTTGCCAAAAAAAATCAGCCACCACAAAAATAAAATAACCCTCATGTTGCTTGTCCATGAGATATAAATAAGCAATCACAATCTAGATTCAGAAGAATGGTATAAAAGACTGTGATTTTGATATCGCGAAAAAAAATGCCTTTTAAACTCCATGAACAAATGGCATACGAATGTATGTTGGTCAGAGATATTATTCGTTACGTTTTGCTTGTATATTGGCCTGACATCAACTGGACGCCCAGTGGAATATTTGTTGACCAGGACAGCGATTCGCCTTTTAACTCTATAGTACAAAGATCAGTTAAAAAGTATTTAGACATTTATGGGTGGATGATAAATGAGAAATATTACGAACATTTTAACGAAAGAAAATTTTCTGCTAAGAAACATTGTGAAATTTGTCGGGAAATTATAGAAAATCAAAATAATTTTGCTGATGGAAGAATAGTGGTTTTTGGATTATGTTCAATTTTGTCATATATTACTGCACTTTCTGTTTCTCGTGGTATAAGGGCAGCACCTAGAATATCACATGTATTAATTTTGGGATACTTCCCAATACTAAGAAATCGTGGATTGATTGGTGATACATTTTGGGAAGACTTTCAAAACCTGTGCCTCGAATTTAGTATTAATCACACAGGAAAGGATTGAAAAGTATCAGCTGTATTTAAAATACAGTTTAGTAATAAAAGTTTGAATGTAATTATTAAAGATTCAAGACTTCCTGGTATAATCATGGTTTCGGCAAGTAATTGCTTTAAATTTTGAATTTATATTTTCATAATAAATTTCAAATGTAAATCAAATTAGTGAACTTTGAAAATTATAGTGTTGTGATGTTGTTTAAAACCTCCATCTACACCTAATTTTTAATATCAGCGTAATTTTCTGTTATATTGTACGAGCAATTAAAATTAATGAAAAGCGAATGTAATGGACTTTGAATGTAGATGGATATGAACGTATTAAATTTAAAATCTAGAAATTTACTAAACTTGTGAGTTTCTTATACTCTGAAGGTTTTATATGTTGAAATATGGGAATAAACAAATAAACAGGAATAAATGAAGTTTAAAGTGAACACATTTGGTCTAAAATATAATTGCAATCTGTTTAAATGGTAATGGAAATGCTTTTGTATATTTTTTCTCGAAAAAAAAATATTTTTATTTTTTTATAAAATGTGTTGTAATTTGTATTCTATTATTAGATGAATGCGAAACTGTTTCAGAATTGAACTAGCTATAATTTAACATTCATCATCTAATTTACACTAGATAAGAAAAAATCTTAAATTTGATAATGAAATTCAATTTCGATTGCAAATAAAATTTTTAGAATTAGAAATTTATTTCGATTTAGATGTAAAATTGAGTGGCTGTAATGAATCGTTAAATGTGTATAAATATTCATTTTACATTCTTTATATTTTTAATCCTATTTCATGTAACATATACTATTATTGGAAAACTATACCGAATTGGAAGCCTTAAAAGAAGGTATTTCTTTGAATTATGTCCCCACGCCACTAAGAGTACTTCTAGCCTCGTCAGATTTAATGTGCGATCAATTCCACTTCCCGAAGGCGCTTTATTGTCATCAAGACTCGAGCTTGAGTCTCGACAACATGAATGCTGGTCACTAAAGCTCAAGTCCCACATGTTAAATCTGTCGGCAACCAAAGTTCTCCCATTGGCATGTTGTGGAAGTTAGGAAAGGGAGTACCAGCTCAGATGCCGTCCTCGTCACTTGACCGATGTTCAAAATTACGAGGTCTGTGCGAAGTTAATAAAAACTAAAAAACCTCTGATAAAGTGCTGAATTACACCTATCTACTCAGAAGTCATGCAAATTCTATTTTGCTATCAAATAAAATTTATCATATGTACAAGCATTTTAACAAGTCAAATGCTTAGTGCCTTCACTTAAAAATTAACCAATACAAAAATATAACTGATTTAGTTTGGATAGGTCCAGCTACCACCCACTTAGAGCCTATAATACTGAAGGACTTGAATTTATCGTTTTTCTCTATACGAGCCTGCTTAGAATTGTTATGGTGATTTGGAAATACAAACATACCTTGTTGTTACTGTGACAAGACGTAAGTTATTTGAAAATCTTGAGTATAGCTTCTCTTTGATTAGCTTCTGGTTTGGACACAACTTTATTTTCACTCTACCTACCTATCTCTGTTAAAAGGCATTCAAAAGTATATTCATTTTAATGCAAAATTAACCACCTTACTAAAATGTTTTTAAATTTTTGAAGTTGGATACATATACATACTAGTAGTTTTATTTAAAACCCAAACCAAATTAAAGTGGCTCAAACAATTAGAATAAACCTTACTTTTACTTGAAAACTTTCAATATAAATAAAACATTACTAAAAATTATACATGTTTTTATTTTAAAATAACAAAGATTTCTAATTTAAAGTAAAATAAAGAACAACAGGAACGGAAAACCTGAATTCAAATTTGTTTCCCCAGAAGCATTTAAAGAAATACATGTGATTTCTACCCCAAAAATTGAGAGACTCTAAAATACTAGACACCCAGCAGGTACAGATTGTCAATTTGAGGCCATTTCTGTGATTTGACACTAAATTTCATAATTTAAACAACTTTAGGAGTCTCCAGATATTTATTTTCAAAGAACATTTTGTCAAGTCTTAAATTTGATTTGACTGTTCAAAAATCGAAAGCCAAAGAGTATTTGCAATCTGGTGATGTGTGACTGCTATTTTCATAATGAAAGGACAATTACATTTGACGTCCCAAAGCTGTTTAGGGTTTGACGTCCCATAAAACAAACTTCCATTTATACCTAATATTTAGGATTTTCTAGATTGTTGCTATGGCGCATATCCAAGTAAAACTCATGGTCTACAATGCTATCCATAAACTAATTTTCCAACAACTGATGTTGGCCTTACAATCTGAAATACCTAAATTTACAGAACGACAACCATGTTTAACTTATAGATATAAATGTTTGATTAAACTGTGTTGGGCTACTTTCCATGCGGTAGGAGCAGCCATCATTGCCAAAATATTGAATTTCATTATTCAATATTGCTTTCCAAAAGTTATTGGTCTTAATTGATGTTGGTTTCAACTGTAAACGCTTTTCTGATTTTGCAAGCTGATGAATGGTTGGTTTCTTTTCCAATAACTTGACTTTATCCCCATCTTGTCTAATTTCATTTCGTATGTTTCTAAATTAGTCGCTTTTATTTTATGATGTCAGAAGTTTCTAAGTAATTTTGATCAATTAATTGAGATCAATCTTTATTTCTTTCTAAAATTTTCCTTGCAACACTGAAACACTTTCCCTTCTTGATTTATTTTAACTCACTACATCATTTATAAATTTTATGTAATGATTTTAGGCACAAGTGACTTCTACTAACAATTTCATCTATTTCCGTAAGAGTTTCCTCCTTTTAAAACTGGTTTTCCAAGGACATTTTCAATTACAATTTTTCTTCTACAAATTTCATAACAAACCCTAAATACAAAATGATCAAACAAATGTTTGTGGCTACTAAGAAAAAGCAAAATTAAATAAAATATCACTGGCAGAAAATATCGTATGGTTAATTTAATCATTTGCTAAGGGCAAAATAGTAGATTTGGAACCCTCCTGGTAATGTGTTATTTATATTAAAATTTGATTTATCAAGTAAAAGTAATTTTACTCAGATGTTTATGCCACCAAGTCTAGACCATCAGGACCTCCCAACCCATGAAAGGAAAGTATGCAGAGCAGAGGAAATGAATGGCTAACGGGGCTATGAATGAAAGAATGAAAAACCTCCTCCTTCACAAATGTACGTGTGGTCTATGATTGTAGAAAATCAGGCAGAATCGGTTGGTTTATAAAGGAAGGTCTGAAATAGTGAGATTTCCGTGTTCTTAGCTGTGTTTATTTGCCGACGAGAAACCCACAGGAACAAAAAGATCATTCAAGGTCACAATGTTGTATGTTCTCGTTTATAGAAATTACTGTACTTTTATAATTAGGTGGAAGCTGCTCTTTGATATCTATTAGAGAATTTTATCCAAAGCAAATTATCATGATATGTTATTACAGGATAAAATTCAATCGTTCAGAAATCATAAAATACTTTTATTTAAATTTAACAAACAGAAATACCTTGGTTTAATTTTAATTAGTTTAGTTTTATTAACTGCAATAGCAACACGAATGGGCACGGTGACAGACCTGCACATTTCACCACGGTCATGATAAAGACACACTGGTTCTCTAACTTGCACACTTGCCGCCAACGCGGAGGACTCAAAATTGACAAATTTAATTATGTATCAGCTTCCTGTTTACACAACCTTAGCGATCATGATCGAAACCCAGACCTGCAAAAGAACACTGCAATATGAACTGCACCCCAACCTCTGGTTACCGTGGCTACTAGTTAATTCTGATTGAGTACAATAACTGTAGCATTGCAGACGGGTATTGGCTAAGACATTCATTCAATTGGTGATCAAGAGGCTGGCGTCTCCGTCGAATCTAGGATGGAATCAAGGAGGGACATGAGAAGACCTGTTATTTATTTCGAACGTACATTAAAGCTTGATGCCCCAAGTACTCCAGTGGACAAAAGTTAGGGATAGTTGGGTGTGAACTCATGTGTTATCCCTGTCAATTTGACCTCTAGTAGTTATTGTATATTATTATCACAATACTACAAGGATAATCTGTAATTGCAAACCTCAACAGACAATGTACCTATACATGTGAACATGCAAGATTTAGTAGGTTGGTTAGATTTATTAAGCACTGAAAACACGAGATTGCTAACACTGACCCTGTAATGTTGGAACTCTAGGCAAGACAAGGACATAATTCTGTACCTTGCAATTCCACCTTTCCCCACATTCAACATGCCAAATGGACGACTTTGAGCAAGATAGATTTAAAGTCCATCAGCTCCATACAGCGGGATTTTAGTGTTACTGAAGACGAGCCTACGATCTTAAAACTGACGTCACGAGTTTGTTGAATACTGTGGTATTCACTATATATATAGGCTACTGCGGCTACCTTTGAGAAATAGTGAACTAAAAGAATTAATCTTTCTGGTTTAGAAATATTAGAATCTACAGAGTAAAAGTTATTTATTTTCGATTTTTCTTCGAATGTACAAATCCTTTAACATTGCATCTTTACTTAAATTTTGTTGACCTTTGAATATTTGATCTTTCCTGAAACAAATAAAAGCAAATAAAACGAAAAAGATTTCACCACAATACTATTTGGATATGCTTAAAATTTTCAATGTTTGAAACCCGCCAAACGGATCTCTGACAAATTTCTTCAATTACAATCTTATAAAAGACATGTTTGTATATTAAAAGATATCTAATATTTAACACTTCAGTAAGTAAAGATAATGCAAGCCATGGTATTTCACACAACAGGTAATTCATATGAGACTTACACTGTTTTGTATGACAATTATTTTGTAACCTGGTGAAGTCTTAAACGTTCTTTTCTTACGAAATTATTACTTTTAGGAAAACTGTGGGAGATAATAGTTCACAATACACTTCATCCCATACTCATTATTTCTTAATTGAAGTAATAAGGAATATTCAAACACTCTAATTTATTTCGAATTATATTTAAGATACTTCACAAATGCCAGAAGGATAATTTGCTAAAAATCTAGTCACCACAAATTGGAAATAACCTCATGTTGTTTGTCTTGGGATATAAATAGTTAACAAGTAATCTAGATTCAGCAGAACAGTAGCAGATTTTGAAATCAGCAAAAACGCCTCTTAAACTCCTTCCAAGAAGAAATGGCATGAATGGCGTTATCAGAGATATTCGTTACGTTTTAATAATATTGGCCTGAAATCACGCCCAGTGAATACTTTGTTGACCAGAAACATGGATCTGCCTTAACTCTGAAGATCAGCTCAAAAGTATTTAGACATTATATGGTGGAAGTTAAATGAGAAATATTGACAAACATTTCATGAAAGAATCTTTCTGCTGAGAAAACATTGTGAACTTGTCAGAAACTTAGAAAATCAAAATGACTATAAGACAATGGTTTTGGATTATGTTCAATTTGGATTATATATTAATGTACCTTGGTTTCTGTACAATTTTAAAGTGAATCACATCACTAATTTTTGAGATACAAAATTGGCAAAACGTGGATTGGTGACATACATTGCCTTGGGAGACTCTTCAAAACTGGTGCCTGAATTAGTGGCTGAACTGCCAGGAGGAAGACAGAAAAGTATCACGTGGTTTTAAACAATAATAGTCTCTAAAAGTTTTAATGTAATTAGCAAAGATTCAAGCACCTGCAGTATAATCATGGTTTCAGCAATGTATTTAATTTTTCTTTAAATTGAATTTTCTGTTTGGTAATTTCTAAAATAAATCAAATACTAACTTTGAAAATTAGTGTTGTGATGTTATTGAAACCTCCATTTGTTCAATCTGATTTTTATTGTCATGAATTTTCTGTTTTATTGTTTATTGATTCAAATTAAAGAAAGTAGTCTGTAATGAATTTGAATGTGATGATGAACGTATCAAATTTAAAATCTATTTTCTGACTTCGCTAGAAATTTACTAAACTTGTGAGTTTTGAGTACTCCAGTTTTTATATGTTGAAATATGGGAATACAAACAAACAGGAATAAAGTAGTTTAAAGGAACAATATTCAAATCTAAATTCAATCTGTTTAAATGTTAATGTTTTGTATGCTTGAAATAAATTATTTTATTTTTAAAAGTTTGCAATTTGTAATGAACAGTTGAATGCAAAATTGCTCTACAAACGAAACTGTGCTTTATCTTTTAACGTAATTCATATAATTTACTCAGATGAGAATAAATCATTTAAAATTGATATTTGGTGAACTCTGAATTCCGTTGAAACTAAATTCAGATTTGAACTCTTATTCGATTTAGTCTAAAACGAGGCATTAATCCTGATAGATATGTGTATATTCATTTTAAATTTATATTTTTAATCCTATTTATGTAAAATATATTAATGAATCATTCAAGTCCTGGGTACATTGAATTTTTATTCTTTGTAGCCCACATGTCAAACCGTAGGTGTGGCTGCAGGAGGGCTGCCAGCTCAGGTGTCGTCCTCGCCACTCTTCTGACCGGTTCAAAATATTGAGGTCCGTCGCCAAAGCTCGTGTTGTTTCGAAAAGACGTTAATAAAAATCAATCTAAGAAAACTCACACATGCCACGTCACATTCTAAAATAATCTTGTTGATCAATTTTTATTTGGTTTGAGATTAGATATTCAATACCTGGTTTCATTTTAATAAAATTATTAAAATTTGATTTTATCCAAAATATTCGAAAAAGCGTTTATATTTGGCTTCAAGTTTTTTGTAACAGGTGCACAATTAAATCTAAACTTTTACCAAACACTGTAGAATAAATTTAAACGTAGTGGAAGATTTTATACAATAAAATGAAGTGTTTTTTGGCAGGTTGACAAAAAAACTAATCAGAGACTGGGACGCAGGGATTAATTGGAGATTGTACTTGGTTTAAAAGCACAAGAGAAGCAAGTGTAAATTTTAAAGCTTATTCAGCTACCTGCAGATTGTTATATTGGATTAAATAAGTTTTTCAATTCTTTTTACATGATACTTATTCATCATTCAATCACAAACAGCCATTTAGTTAACAATACAATTAATAAACCTGTACAGAATTTCTTCACAAAAAGAAGTTCAAAGAATCTCAATAATTCTGTTTGATAGATTGGGTAATGTTTTATCACGCCAAATTGCAATAGAATAGTCGGTAAGGATTCAAAGAGAATTTCCGTTTTATATTTTAATTATCTCAGTGATATATTCTTAATTCTTAAGTTTTATTTTTGAATATTTAATATTAGTCTGCTGACTTACAGAAGATACGAATAAAGATTTCCAACAAAGAACGTTTTTAGTAGTACAAAGAAAGATAATGCAAAGAAGTTCGAGAGAACACGAAGTTTAATGAAATTACACCACACAAAATCTGTTCCAAAAGGCAAGTCGTTACCTTTATCTTTCAATCTCCTTTAAATATAAAGGGATTGTTGGATATTTCATAATGATTGCATAAATATCTTCTGATTGATTTACTAAAAACATATGGATAAATGTAAAATCTTTTTGTTAATAAAATGAATAATTTCCTGGATTAACATAATATAAAGTATTTTCGTAAATATTGTTAATTCTAATTCCAATTAAATATGGTAATGTTAATTTGATAATTAAAAATATAAATAAAATTTTTATCACTTTACAATTTTTCAAATTTGGCCAGTAGTTATTGACGTTCATAGTGCAGGTCTGTAACCCTTGTATCCGTAGAATCAACTGCCTCGTCCACTGCCTGGCCAAGGTTCAAAATTGCGGATTCCATGCATAACTAACCTGTGTTTCTGTGCAGCATCATCAATAAACATTTCATCATACATCACATTCGTCATGATGACGGATGACACCGAGATGAATCCTTCTCCCATCTTTACACGCAATGAAGAGTGCTTCTGGCTCGTCAAGATTTAACGTGGTTCAATTCCGCTTCCTATGCTCTATGTCATACAAGACTGAGCAAGTCTCGACTAAGAATCGCTAGTCACTAATAGGTAAGACCGCACATTTAAATCACCGGCCCAAAGTCTCCCATTGGGAGTGGTGGGAAGTTAGAGAAGGTAACCTGCCATCAAGTTGTCGTCTCGTCACTTGACGAGGTTCAAAATTACGAAGGTCTGTGGACTTAATAAAAACTAATAATCCTCTGTAAATTGTGACTATTTGACTCTTCTACCCATAACACATGTGTATTTTAGTTATTTTACAATAAAATTTCAATCTGTACTAAAACATTATGACAATGTCAATTGCTTAGTGCCTTTCACCTGAAAAAATTAAAGTCAAAAAAGCATAAAAACTGCAACTAGGTTTCTGAAATTTTAGATGTAGAGTAGACCGCCCTGGAGATTATATTAGCTTTGGATCCTATCCTTGACTGAAGCACATACCTTGGATATTTCGTTCTCACGACCCCCGAGAGTTCTGGTTGATGTGAAAATATAAACATACCTTGTTTATAACATGACAAGACTGGTGTTGGTTGGAAAACCTTTGCGTACAGCTTTTCTTGGTAACTCTCTCAGAATGTTTTATTGAGGCAGATACTCTGAAGACTTTGCTTGTGTAAGATATTTTAATTTTTGCTTAATATTGTTACACTGATTAAATTATTGCAGGTTATTTTTTTACATGGCATATAAATTTATTTCGTCTTTATAAATTTATAACAATGTGAATAGAAGAGTGTCTGTAACGAAGCTCTTGAATAGACAATAAAACAGAAAATGGTATCGCAGAAGATATGTCTCTTTTCAGCACAAGAAAGATGTTCTCAGTTCTCTGGCTGTGCTGAGACCTGCATGTACATTGCGTCACAGTTGGTGGACTACTTTAGGTAAGTTCATAAATAAAGTCATCGAAATTTATTTACAACTATTTTTCTATGTTATCAACAAAACAATCGAAATTTAAGAGACTCTTCCAAAACTCTGTCTGATCTCTCATGTTGCTGAGAGCATCTCACGAAAAATATTGCACCGTTCAGTACTTAAACTACTACATTTATTCTTCTAAATATAAGCATTGTTATTCATATGTTAATCTAATCCGTACAAACATGATAATATAACTAATTTTGTCCTTCTGCCAAGGAGCATGGGAAGAAAGGCTCTTCATTAAGTCCGTGCATGTCATGAAAAGGTTACAAAAAGATCTAGTGATGAGCGAGATCTCAAAACCATATTTATTTCCACAAAATTAACTCCATAGTATACTTGAATATATCTATTAGTAAAATATTTTGAAAATGTTATTACAGCGAAAAGTGTATATTACTGTGAGAGGAGTACATACTGTACAATATATTTAATTTTAATTATTTAATGCACATATATTAATTTTCTTTATAATTAATACATGCATGTGATGAATTGTTAAAATTGTGATACTATTGATTTAATGTAACAGGTAACCCAAATCTTGTTAAGAGGATTAAGGCAATGTATATCGACCCCTAGCAAAAGCACCCCTGATCAAAATTTTAATGGCCAAATGATACTTACAGAGGATTACGGAAACATTATTTTATCATATATCATAAAGTCTATTTTAACTCGTGCTCAAGTGAAAGGGTTAAAGTACATATAACAGTTCTACTATAATTAAGCATTCAAAACAATACCTAAGAAAATACTACTCATTTAAAATATCTAAATACATATTGCCTCTAAAATAAAATATTTCATTAAGTGGTGGTGTAAATTTTTATACCAAATTATTTTTGCACATTTCAAATTCATTTGATTGATTCAATATGTATATTTAAAAATTTCAAAACAGGATTTTTAAATTTTTGTAAATGATATTTTCAAAAATAATATACTACTACAATTATCTTGAAAATGATTTAATCAAGTACAAATATATCGCAATGAGAAACATAAAATTATTTCCAGGGACCAAGTTATGAATGTATTATTAATATTTATTTCGCTTAGCGGGCCTATGTGGTGACTGGGAATGCTAGAATAGTCTGTACAGCTCGCTATTGGTCGTAAGAGGCGACTCAAACAAAAACCCAGAGTCTGGGGCTCAGCTGGGCACTCTGTCAGCTGGGATCTCAGGGGACTTTGGGACTTAACTCTTAAGTTATACTTTGGCATAATGACCTGATGCAATTCAAAAGTGATTTTATCTTTCCTTACATTGTTCGGTAAACACGGGATGACGAGCCCATACTCTTAATGATCTTCTTATTCGACCCTCCTTCTTGTCAATTAATTTTACCCTTCTCCGATTTCTTCACGTTTAGACTACACCTAAATTGTTTGCAGCATAATTTATATGGTTCTTTGCAGGTATTAAACTTATATTCACCCACTCACTCATATCCTGTTAAAAGGCATTCAAAAAGACATATTCATTTTTAACGCAAATAAACTAATTCATTAAAATCTTTGCTTTTAAGCTATTTGTTCTGAAGGTTGATACAAATGCTAGTAGTCTTTATTAAAAACCAAACCAAATTAAAGGTTCACAATTAGAGTAAACCTTACTTTTAATGGATAACTTAACTTTGAATATAAATAATCATTACTAAAGTGCATACATGTTTTTATTTTTAAAATAACAAAGTTTAATCTAAAGCACAAATAAAAACAATGAAAAGAAAATTACAAATGGGAAATGTTTCTAGAAGTATTTTAAAGGAACATATGGTAGATTTCACTATAAAATTTGAGACTACCCATTGAAATTTTTGTAATATAGCTTATACAGAAAGTGTGTATTTATTTGGTGTTTACTTTGCAAGTTATGATTGCCTCTAAACGCCGTGATATACAACTTTCTGAGGTATCCAAGATAATTTACCCATTCTTCTTGCAAATAATTTTTGTACGATTTGTTTCAAATTTTGATTTCAACTCGCTATTTGAGTGTAGTTCAGAGACAACGACACTTGTGTTTGGGGCCTGGTGATGCGTGGACTGCTATTTTCATTTACAATGAAAAGACACCCTATTTTGACGTGCCTTGCCGTGTTTGGGGTCGATACCAGAAACAAACTTCCATTTATACCCTCCACATTTTAGATTTTCTTTCAGATTGTTGCGAAGTATATCCAAGTAAACTCATGGTTCACAATGCCATCCATAAAACTAATTTTCCAAAACTGATGTTGCCTTTACAATCTGAAATACCTAAATTAACGGAGGACAACCATGTTTTAACTGTAGGATATACCACTTTGATCCCAACCAGGCTACTTTCCATGTAGAGACAGCCAACATTGCCAGCAAAAATATTGAATTGCATTTCATTCAATATTGCTTTCTCCGTTATCTTGGAATCAGTTGGTTTCTACCAACTGCAAACGCTTTTCACTTTGCAAGCTGATGAAATGGTTTCTTCCAACTTGACTTTTATCTGTCTTAATTACATTTCGCGCAGCTCTGCACTTACGCTTCCCATGATGTCAGAAGTCCTACAGCAATTTTGACTCGCTTAATTTAGATCAATCTTGATTTCTTCAAATTTCATTTTACATCATCTGAAATACCTTCCTTCTTGATTTATTTTAATCAATGCATCATTTTTAAATTTTGTATAATGATTTTCTGACACAAGTGCGACTTCTAATAACAATTTCATCTGTTTAACCATTAGAGTTTAATCTTTTAAAACTGTTTTTCTAAAGGAGTCATTTCTGATTACAAGTTATCTCACATTTCAAATAAACTTAAATACAAAAATGATGAAACGAAAATTTAGATAAGAAAAGCAAAATTAAAATTAAAATATCACAAGAAAATAGAAGTTAATTTAATCATTAGCTAAGGGTAAAATAAAATAGATTTGCATATCCTTGTAATGTAAGATTATATTAAAATTTGAATTCTTCAAGTAAAATATCTATTTTCAGATAGCGTTTTTCTATTGTTCAACTCTCATTTGTGTGACATTAATCCCATAACACAAATAATATGCAGAGTAGAGGTAAATGAATGTATTGAAGAGGAAAGAAAATTGAAAACCTCCTTCCATGTAACGAACAATGTACATGTGGTCTATACATTAGAAAAACGAGATAAGGTAAGAATTGGTTGATTTATAAAAGGAAGGTTCGGAAATAGAACTCTGTGTATCCCAGGTCGGCCACAATATGGTTATTTGCAAAGACTCCACATGGGAAAAAGATCATTCGGGCATCACATGAGTCTATGTTTCATTGTAGAAATTGTACTTTATGTTGAGGTGCAGCAGCTCTTTGATATCTGTTATTAGGTCATTAAGATCCAAAATAAATTATCATGATACGCTATTGTGATAAGAATTCAATCGTCTGAAATCAGAAAATACTTTTAAATTTATCAAACAGAAATGAATTTGTTTAGTTTTCATTAGTTAAGTTTTACACTCTAAAAGCAACATGAATGCTACTGGCGACAGACTCACAAAATTTGCACCAAGGTCAAGTGACAAAGACCACACCTAAGCTTGGCATCCCCTCCTAACTTCCACACCATGCCACTTGGGAGGACTTTAGGCAACGACAAATTTAACGTGCATCAGCCCTGTTTACACGGTGGACCTTGGAGGCTAAGGATCGAACACTCAAAAGAAAACTGCAAGTTATGAATCCGAACCCCAACCTCTAAGCTACCGCGCTACTAGAACTAATTCTGACTGAGTTCAACTGTAGCACTGCAGACGGGTGACAATACAGACAACATTCATTCAATTGGTGATCAAGAGTAATAAGGTCTTACCGTCGAATCAAGTGAGATGGAATCGAGGACATGCAAAGACCCGTTATTATTTTCTGAACGTACATAAATCTTCTGATGCCCAAGTACTTGCTGGTGGAATGCTATAAAATAAATAGATAGTTGATGAGATCGCATGTGTTATCCCTGCCATCTGACCCAAGATGATGCTATTGTATATTATTATCAAGAATACAAGGAGGAATTTTAAATTGTAAACCTCCATCAAGACAAGAAATAATTTGCTACCACATGCAAGACGAAGGTAGGTTGATCTGATTTATTAAAGTCACAATTAGAAAACACGAGGATTTCTGTTATGACGACCGTAATGTTGAACCTAGGCGTGATACCTGTACTGCAACTTCTCAATACATTCCCAACACAATTAAATGGACATTTTGAGCCACGATAGATTTAACGTACACATTCCAAGCAGGAAGTGGTATCATGTCAATATTTCGAGACTACGGAAATCATACAATATATGGGTAATATCTTTACTACATATTGTACTGAAAATTGAAAATCCACCAAATCCTTTCTGGTTTAGAATAGAATATTTTATAGCGTTATTTTCTGCTGGTCGATTTTTCCTTCCAATATACAAACTTTAACATTGAATTTACTAAAATTTTGTCCACCTGAATATTTTGATTTGAAATCGAATAAAACTAAATAAAATGAGGCCAAATAGATTGCCCATAATTTTATTTGTAAACGTGGATAAGCTACATTTTCAAATGTTTAAACCCGTCGACCTTCTGACAAATTTTAATTACAATCTTATAAAATAATATGTTCTCGTATATTAAAAAGATTGAGTATTTATTAAATACTTTAATAAAGGCTACGCAAGTTGGTACACAAAAGAAATTAAGCAGAGACTTATATTACTTTATGACAACCATTTTGTAACCTGCAGAAGTCTAAACGTTCTTTCTTACGAAACTATTATTTAGTGAAAACGGGAGAACAATACACTGAAGTTCAAGCAATATTTTTCATCCTAATTTTAATATTCCTTAATTCAGCGTGAATGAAAAGGAAGACCAAACATCTTAAATTGATTAATTATATTTAAGGATACTGCCAAATATATGACAAAAGTACCAAAATAATCTGAAGCACAGCAAAATAAATAACCATGTTGCTTGTCCATGGAGACAATCACAATCTAGATTCATAGAACAGTATAGAAGACTGTGATTTTGATATCGCGAAACAAAATAACTTTTAAACTCCAAGCAACAGGCATGTTTGTGGTGTTGATCAGAGATATTATTCGTTACGTTTGTTTGAATATTGGCCTGAGAACTGGACAATCAGTGGTTATTTACGAATAGAACAAAGGATTCAAGCCTTCAACACTATAGACAGATCCAGTCAAAAAGTATTTAGAACAATTATGTTGCAGAAGATAAATGAGAAATATATTACGACATTTTCATTGATTTTTCATGCTATGTAACATTGTGAACTGGGAACTTATAGAAAATCAAATAATTTGTAATGAAGAATAATGATTTTTGGATTATGTTCAATTTTAATATATGACTGCACTTTCGGTTTCTTGTATAACAAGCCCTAAATATCACTTGAATTCCATTTGGAATACTCACAAAATTAGAAATCGTGGATTGATTAGTTTACATTTTTGGAGAGACTTCAACTTGTCTTGAATTTCAGTGTTAATCACACAGGAAAGGATTGAAAAAGGTTTAGCTACGTTTAAAATAACAGTTTAGTAATAAAAGTGAATGACTATTATTCAACATTCAATCCTTGTAAGTATAACTGCGAGCACGATTATATTTTCCTTTACAAATTTTTGAATATATTCTGTTTATGTAAATTTCAAAACATTAATCAAATTAGTGAACTTGAAATTATAGTGTGTGATGTTGTTTAGAAACCTCCATTTGTTCAATTTTTATTGTCATGCGAATTTTCTGTTTTATTGGTACTGATCTAAATTAAAAAGGAATGTAATGGACTTTGAATGTGGATGGACATGAACGTATGAAATTTAAAATCTATTTTCTGACTTCGCTAGAAATTTACTAAACTTGTGAGTTTCTTATACTCTGAAGCTTTTATATGTTGAAATATGGGAATAAACAAATAAACAGGAATAACGTAGTTTTAAAGTGAAATTGACAATTATCTTAAAATCTAAATTCAATCATAAAATGTTAATGTTTTGTATACTGAAAATAAAACATTTTATTTTATAAATGTTTTGTAATTTATACTCAGACATGTACAAATGAATGGGAATAATTTTTCAGAAAGGAAACTGTGCTTATCTTTTGACGCAATTCATATAATTTACACTAGATGAGAACATATCGTTTAAAATTGACATTTTGTAGTGAACTTCAAATTCAACCTGCCAAATTTAGAACTTATTTGACTAGGTGTAAAACTTGAGTGGCTGTAATAATCAGAGTAAGGATATAAAAATATTCATTTAAATTTTTATATTTTTAATTTCATGTAAAATATAATACTAATGGAAAACATTCCTGAGTTTCAGATTGAAATTTTACTTGTAATCAGACATGTCACACATTTAAAAATAATTTGTTTAATGATTTTTGATTAGGTAATTGAAAATTTCGCATACCTCTTTCCTCATTTTATAAGAGAGTATATTTCTTAATTTCACCTTTCTTACAGTATCTGAAAAAGATTTATATTTGGGTCCAGTTTTTTAAACGAGTGTCACAAACAATTGAATTTAAACTCCTTACTAAACACTGAATGAACTTAAACTATACTGTGTAAGATTTGTTATAACAAATATGAAATGTTTTTGGTAGAAAGCAAAATGGAATCTAATCGAGACTGTAGACACGGTTAATTAAAGTTTGAATGTTGGTTTAATGGTACAACAAGAGAGGATAATATTTAAAGCTTGCCATTATTAATGCACTTGCAGCAATAAATTCTTTATATTGTTTTACTGATTACTTTGATTCGAAGTCATTCATACTCACGAACAGCCCATTTGTTAAAATATCACTAATTATAAATATAATACATGGATTTCACAAAGAAGTTGAAAGAATTTAATAATTCTGTTTGATGTAGATTTTAATGTTTATCACGTCAAAATTGAATCATCGTGTGTAAGGATCTGCTAAGAGAATTTCCAGTTTTAATATTTTTAATTTAAACATACTGTTCATCAATTTAAGTTTTATTTTGAATACTTTCTAATATCTTAGTTCCTGACTCGACTTACATCGAAAGATACACATATAAGAATTTCCAACCAAAAGAGAATTCTAGTGAAACACAGGAAAAATCAAAGAAAGCAGTTCGAGGAGACACGAGTTCTAAATTAAATTATAATAAAATCATAGTTCCAAAGGCAAGTCTGTTACTCTTTTTCATCTATCTCCTTGTAATTATAAAGTGGATTGTCAGCTCATTTATGTGTTATAAATATTTCCCTACTTGATTTATTTAACATATGTATAATGTAAATGCATTTGTTAATTAAACATTTCTTGACTAACATAATATGTAGTTTTCGTAAATAATAGAATAATTTTAATGCCCGAACTAAATTGTAATGTTAATTTGATAATTAGCCATTGAAATAAAATTTTATCACTTTACAATTTCACATTTGGCCGCGATAGTCTGACCTCATAATTGCAGGTTCAACCGCTTTGTAACTGTAGAATCAACTCGGGTTTCGTCCACTGCTCTGGCCAAGGTTCAAAATTGCGAGTTCCATCGCCAATAGCCTTCGTGTTTCTTCAAAAGTGACATCAATAAACATTTTCATCACATCACATCTGTCAAGAGACGGGGATGACACCAGAGATGAACTCTCCACTCCTCCCTCACCACGCCACTGAGAGTACTTCTAGCTCACGAATGTGCGTCCGCCTCGAAGGCTCTTTAATGGTATCAAGACTCGAGCTGAGTTTTGACAACAAGAATGCTAGCCAACAAAGCAGTGACCCACAAGTAAATCACTCTGGCAACCTACTGGCGTGGTGTGCGGAAGTTAGGTGCTGGGAGCGCCTGTTTCGTCCCTCGTCACTTGACCGTGGTCTGCAACATGAGGTCTGTGTGACGTTATTAACCAAATAACTTGATAAAGTGCTTAATTTGATTTTCACTCATATGTCATGTATTGTATTTAGTTATTTCGAATAAAATTTCACATCTATACAAAACATTATGACATGTCAATTGTTTATGTGCCTTTCACCTGAAAAAAATTTAAAAGTCAAAAGCAAAACAACTGATTTTAATTAGCTTTCTGGAATGATTTTAGATGTCGATAGAGAGTTTAGCTTACCCCATCTTGAACAATTACATTGACCTTGGGATATTTTGATATTTCTCAATTCGTGAGCCCACTCAGAGAGTTTGTTGGGGCTGGAAAATATAAACATACCTTGTTTATAACAGGTGACAAGACTGGTGTTGGTTGGAAAACCTTTGCGTACAGCTTTTCTTGGTAACTACTCTCAGAATGTTTTATTGAGGCAGGTATGATACTCTGAAGACTTTGCTTGTGTAGATATTTTTAATTTTTTTGCTTAATATTGTACACTGATTAAATTATTGCAAGTTATTATTTTTTTTACATGGCATATAAATTTTAGTTCGTCTTTATAAATTTTGTAACATTGAATAGAATGAGCTTGTCTGTAGAAGAGGTTCTTGATAAATTCCAATAAAACTGAAAATGATCTGTACAGAAGATATGCTCTTTTCAGCACAAGAAAAAATGTTCTTCGTTCTCTGGCTGTGCGAGACCTGCAGTGTACCAATGTGCGTTCAAGCAGTTGGTCTTACTTGCTTTGAAAAGTTCCATAATAAATAAGTCATCGAAATTTATTTACAGCCATATTTATTTCCACAATAAAATTAACAACTATGCAAAATGTGGATGAATATTGTCTTAGAATATATGGATAATTTGAATACATCTATTAGTAAATACAGCGAAAAAAGTGCATATTACTGTGAGAGTAGTACATACTGTACAATACATTTACTCTTAATTATTATTATTTAATTACACATATACGTTGTATTTAATTTTCTTTATAATAAATAAATGCATGCATATGAAAATTTCGTTAAAAATTGTGTGATATCGCTTATTGATTTTGTCGTAACAGGTAACCTAAATGCGTTAAGAGTGCGATGTCTGTAATGACTATCGCCCCCCTAGGAAAAACACCCCGAATCAAAAAAATTTTAAAGACCAAATAAAGTTTACAGGGGTTGGAAACATTATTATTTTTATCGTGTATTTCATCATAAAGTCTATTTTAACTTCGTGCTCGCGAAATGGTTGAAGTACATGTAACAGTTTCATTATAATTAAGCATTCAAAACACTGACTTCAGAAAAATACTACTTATTTAAAATATTAAAATATCTAATTACATATTGTCTCTGTGTGTAAAATCAATTATTTCATTAAGTAGAAAAATTTTTTAAATAAAATTATTTTTTTAAAAAAATTTCAAATTCATTTCTGACTTTTTGATTCAATAAATATATTGAAAAATTTCAAAACAAGATTTTTTTAGAAATTTTTTTTTTTTGTAATGATATTTTCAAAAAAAAAATAATATATTCCACGAAGCAATTATCTTGAAAATGATTTAATTTGAAGTACAAATATATCGCAATGAGAAACATAAAATTATTTGATAGAACCAAGTTATGAATGAATTATTAATATCTATTTCCTGCTAAGCGAGCCTATGTGGTGACCGGGAACGACAGAATAGTCCCAGTATAGCTCATGCATGTCATAAGAGGCGACTCAAATGGGTATCCAGAGTCTGGGGGTTTATCCGGGCACTCTGTCCCTAGAGATTATATCAGGGGAAATTAGGAACTTGCCTTCTTAAGGTAAGTTTCTCTATCATGACCCAGAAACATTCCAGTGATCATTTTTTTCCACTTAAGGCTTACTGTCTTTGGTAAACACGGATGACCAGCCCCTCAAGTTACCTTAACCATCCTTCTCTATCTTCGAACCTCCTTCTTGTCAATCTATTTTTGTCTTTTCTTCAATTTCTTCATGTCTAGACCATAATTAATACTCGTTTGGCGCAGCATAGCCATATCTGGCTCTTGCGGCATTAAACTTTATTTTCACCCACTCACTCATTCCTGTTAAACGACATTCAAAAGTAAATTCATTTTTAACGCAAAAATTAAACTGATTCTTAAACTATTTTTTCAGAAGTTGATACATAAATGCTAGCAGTCTTTTTTTTAAACCAAAATTAAAGGTGCTCAAACATTAGAGAAACCCTTACTTTTACTTGATAAATCCAACTTTCAATATAAATAAAACATTACTAAAAATTGTACACATATTTTTTTTAAAAAAAATAACAAAGGTTTAATTCAAAGTACAAATTAAAAACAATGAACGGAAAACTTCCGAATTAAAATGTTTCAGAATCATCTTAAAGAAACATATGCAGATTTCTACCTTTAAAAATTGGGACTACCCCAATAAAATTTTTGCAATATCTCGCTTACAAAGAAAAAGTGAATATTTATTTGCGTTTCCTTTGGCTGTTATGATTGCCTCTAAACGCCGTGGTACGAATTTGGCCAACTTTCTGGAGACATCTGAAGATATTTTACCCCATTCTTTATGCAACAATTCTTTTTAATGGATTTTGTTTCTAAATTTTTGATTTCGACCGCTGTTTCGAGTGCAGTCTGCATATTTTCAACGACACTTGTGTCGGGGGCCTGGTGATGCGTGTGACTGCTATTTACATTGAAAAGACACCCTATTTTGACGTGCCTTGCCATGTTTTTGGGGTCGATGTCGTCCCAGAAACAAACTGCCATCTATACCCAAATTTTAGCATTTTCTTTTAGATTGTTGCGAAGTATATCCAAGTAAAACTCATGGTTCACGATGCCATCCATAAAAACAATTTTTCCAACAACTGATGTTGCCTTACAATCTGAAATACCTAAATTCTAATTAAACGACAACCATGTTTAACTGTAGGATATAAATGTTTTGAATCCCAAACTCTGTTGGGATTTCTCCATGCGGTGAGACAGCCGTCATTGCCAAAAATATTGAATTTACTTTGATCACTCAATATATCTTTCTTCCAAAAGTTATTGGTCTTGAATTGAAGGGATTTCACCAACTCCAAACGCTTTTTCTGATTTTGCAAACTGATGAATGGTTTCTTTCCAATAACTTGACTTTTTATCCCCATCTTGTCTAATTACATTTCGCGCAGTTTCTGCACTTACGTTTCCCTCTATGATGTCAGAAGTTTCTACAGCAATTTTGACTGCACTTAATTAATTTAGGATCAATCTTGTTTTTTTTCAAAATTTTCCTTTTTGTGACACACTCGAAATATCTTTCTCTTTCTTGTTTATTTTCAATCAATTCTTCATTTCTAAATTTTAGTGCGACTTCTACCAAAAATATTTAATCTTTTTCGCGAAAAAATTGTCTTTTTTTTTTTAGAAAAAAAAAATACTTAATACGAATTTGCTTACATCAATACAGATTTCTCTCCGAAGACGTATTTGACAATTAAAGGTTTGGCTTTACGTTCCTCTAACACACTTAAATACACTAACATAATTGTTCAAAATACTTAAGAAAATATTACGCAAAATTAAATTAAGATATCAGTTAAGTAGAAAATTTTTTTTGAGAGTTAAACATAATTCTTATAAATATATTCTCAATTTTTTTATTCAAAATTCTGCATATGTTTATTTAAATTGCTTTTGAAGCCTTTCGATTTAAAACTTTTTTTATTGATTGTTCTATATTTTGATTTTAAATTCAAGCATTTGCTGTGTTTTAAAATAAAAAAAAAATATTTGCACCTCTCGGTAATGTGTTATTTATATTAAAATTTGGATTCATCAAGTAAAAGTAATTTGTATTCTCAGATGTTTGCGCTACTCTACGTTCAACTCGCATTTGAGTGACATTAATCCCATTAACACAAAAATATGCAGAGCAGAGGGGAATGAATGGCTGACGGGGCTATGAAAGAAAGAATGAAAAATCTCCTTCGATGTACCGAACAATGCACATGTGTGGTCTGTACATTAGAAAAAAAAACGAGAAAAGGTAAGAATTGGTTGGTTTATAAAATGAAGGTTCGGAAATAGGTAGGACCTCCGGTGTTTCTTTAGGCTGTGTCATGCCTATTTGCCAAAGACGAGGAACCCACAGGAAAAAAAAAACCATTAGGGTTTCTCAATCACATGAGGTTGCATGTTTCTTTCAAGATATTGGACCTTTATGTTGAGATGTAAAGCAGTTATTTTATGCAGCTGTGTTTTGTTAGATATTTGATCAAAAATAAAGTTATCATCATCATATGTTATTGCCCAATAACTATAACATGTCAACTAATGCGCAATAAGTATATTACTAGCATTGCACATCGACAACACTAATTTAATTGAACTCACGACTGGCGTTGTTTCCGTCGAATTGCGAGTTTGAGTCATGAAGCCATTAAAAAAACTCCATTTAGCGGTTCGCCCTAACGTTAAATCGTTTTAGGCTCTAGGTGACCCGTGTGGTGACCGGGGATGACAGAATAGTCTCACTGTAGCTCATGCATGTCGTAAAAGTCGACTAAAATGGGTACCCAGCGTCTGGGGGTATAGCCGGGCACCCTGCCCCTGGGGATTATATCAGGGGACCTTAGGGACTTGCCTTCTTCAGGTAAGTACGGGCATCATGACCCCGAGGCACCTTAGTGATCTTTTTCTTTCCCATGGGGTTTACTGTCTTTGGTAAACACGGGTAACGCACTCCCGGGATACCCTAGCGATCCTTTATTCTCGACCCTCCTTCTTGTCAACCAATTTGTGTCTTTTCTGCAATTTCTTCATGTCTAGACCACAATTAAATCTTGTTTGGCGCAGCATAGCAATATCTGGCTCTTGCGCCAATAAACTTTACTTTCTCACTTTACGCTTTTTGTCTACTAAGCTATTTTCATAGTTTTAACGTCTAGATCATAGATTTACCTTGTTTGGCGCAGTATGGCCACATCTGGCTCTTGCGCCAATAAACTTCAGTATCACTTATTCACTTGAGGCTCCAGGTATTCACAGTGGTATGCTGTAAATCCTGGGAGAGTTGGGTGTGTTCACATGTGTTATCCCCGTCATTCTACTAATGCGATGTTATTGCATATGAGAAACCATGAAGCTACTGGCGACGAAATTCATAATTGGGAACCTCGATCAAGACAAAAGGACGACACCTATGAACAGATGCAACTTCTTCAACAAGATTTGATGGTTGGTTGGGTTTATTAACGTCGCACTATAAGAACTCGTGGATGTTGGCGACGGACCTCGTAATTTTGAACCTCGGTCAGGTGACAAGGAGGACACCTGTACCGGCACTCCCCTCTCTTTACCTTCCCAAAACACCAAAGGGACGATTTTGAACCACGATAGATTTAACGTGCATCAGCTCCGGCTACACAGCGGAATTTTAGCGTTATCAAGGCTCGAAAATACGACTCAATGAAAACCACCAGACGATTGAGGTCTCAAACATATTTAGCATGCATCGGACGCACTTCATGGCGGATTTTCAGAGGCATCAGGGTTCGGAAATACGAAGGGATGGAACAGCATGTCCCATGGATCCGCGACTATCACCACAAGGCAACCTAAACCACATTACCTGAAGGAGGCTCAAAATTATGAGATCCGTCACCGATAGCTCGCTGTTAGGCGGTGTTTCCAGTTAGGCGTGATATTAAAAAAAACATTTTCTCACTCACCTACGTTCTCAAAAATCTACAATTGTCTCGGAATTTTCAGAGTCTAGAAGAACTATTGGTCTAATTCTAAATTTAGATTACACTCTGAGATTTATTTGCAAAAGGCTTACATTAATTTGAATTAATTTTCCATGTCGTATGCGTCCTTAGAAACTTACATTTTTTTTTATCACGTACGGGCAACATGACCTCAATCACCTTCATGATATCCCCCCCCCTTTGAATTTGCCTTGTCTTTGTATATAAGCTTTAGTACATACAGGAACATACCACCGCGGATCTCTAGTGGTCTTTTCTTTTTTTTTCCTCCCAACTGATTGTCAACCAATTTTAGTCTTTTTTCATTTTTTTAAAGAAAGTATCGATAGTATTGACACGTTGTTTCTTTTGCTATTGTCACGTCTGGCTTTTTCACCATTAATCCCCACCATTTCACTCACTTTTCAGGTCTATAACTCAATTTTTACCCTTCATGTTCTTTCTCATGCTTATTTGCGGAGAATTTTATTTAAAACTAAACTTTATTATCCTTGTGTCTATTGGATATACAGACATTTACGTGTTTCATGGGATAAGAACTTTAGTTGCTCTGCATTTCTTAAAAACATCCAATCAATTTATGCATGTCCCATTGCACAGTTACCAAGAAATATTATTCTACATATATCCAACACATAACTTGAAGCTAATTTTTGAGCACAAAATGCTTCGAGAAAATTTCAAATCTATTTTAAATTATGCTTTAGGTTACCCAAGTGAGAAAGTAAAGTTTATTGGCGTAAAAGCCAGATATGGCTATGTTGCGCCAAACAAGATTTTGCTGTGGTCTAGACGTGAAGAAATTGAAGAAAAGACAGATTGGTTTACAAGAAGGAGGGTCGCAAATATTGCAGGATCGCTAGGGTAACCCGGGTTTGTGTCAACCGTGTTTACCAAAGGCAGTAAACCCCATGGGGAAGAATAAGATCACTAGGGGGCCTCGGGGTCATGATGCCCGTACTTACCTGAAGAAGGCAAGTCCCTGAGGTCCCCTGATATAATCCCCAGGGGTAGGGTGCCCGGCTATACCCCCAGACGCTGGGTACCCATTTGAGTCGCCTCATACGACATGCTTGAGCTACAGTGGGACGATTATGTCACTCCCGATCACCACACGGGTCTTTACATTAACCAAATATATATGTTTGACATATATGATTCATCTAATAGGTACCAGGTGTCCTACCTTTGATTATCGTTTCTTTCGTAGACTTCTACACGAACAGGAAGAATTAAAAGGAACAATCGCTTATTTTTCTAAGTGAAATATTTTCTTACGATTGTATAATTAACATGAAAAATAGATAATTAAGAATGATTAAATAATTATCCGTAAAAAGATTAATACGTTGGAAATATAGAACACAACTGTAATTTCAATAAGAAATATTTCAGTTAATAAGGTATACATCCGAATTTAAGCGTAAAATAATATATACGAATTATGTTTTATGAAAATGCTTCTATGTAGCAAAAATTAAAAATATATTCGGAAATTTTAAAAAATATGTTGTCTTTCCTCAGTAACATTTTAAATGAAAGTGTATTAAATATGAAAATTTATCATCATTCCAAATTTAGTAAATTTGAAAGTTTTCAATTTGGCTAAAAGATTTGATTGAAAACTCGAACATAAGTTAGTAACACATTTGGAAATACGCAACACTCTTGAGGTTTTAGTCAAAAGTCTTCAGCTGGATTGAAAAGTCGCTTTTTTTTTTCAATTTGTGATGATCATAAACTGTCATTTCTTGATTACACTTTTATAAGTAAAAAATAATGCTTTGGGTAAAATTTTAACACTTTTTTTTCAATATTTTACACCATATAGAATTTTGGATTATTAAAAATATTTGATGCATGTTTTAGTTTCTTTTTTTTTACATTAAAAAAAAATTACAAAAATTGCTTTTAGCTTTATCATTGTCATTCAAATTGAGCTATTTTGCAAAGTTTTCA
>BMAW01004908.1:74628-91397 GCA_019974015.1 Nephila pilipes | reverse complement strand
AGAAAAATTATATTTCTTTTTTTACTTCATAAGTGTAAGTTAATATAATATAAACTGTTTTTTATTTAAATGAGAATGTATACATTTGTTTCCGTCTCTTTGTTTTAAGATATCTGTTTTTTGTTAAGGAGAAAAAAGTTTTAAAATTTTCGTAGAACTGTTGTACATTAGTTTTTCCTTCCAATAATACAATATGGCTGTGATAAAGTAAGAAATTATACATGTGGAAAAAAATGTTGGTAAAAATAGCTTATGTGCTAAATTATTCTGAACGAACTGAAGAAAATTTCAGATGATTTATGAGAGGAGTAGATATTTCAGAATATATTTTTCTTAAAAAGTATGGATTTAATTTAAAAAACAAACTTAATGTGTATTTTTAAAGTCAAATGTTGCAAAAATTTAAATGTTTAGTGCTGGATATTCAAATTATATTCTATTCTATAAACTGCAACACAAATTCACACAGAATAAATTATTTTCCTTTGCGATACATGACACAAGCACCATATTTATATATAATTAAAGAAATAGTAAAAACATTTGTAAATGTTCACTTTACGATAAATTGAAGCATATTATCCAGCCCTTTTTTTTGGTATGTGAAACATTTATCTATACAATCCAATGCAATCAATCATATTCATTCATTAAAATCCCGAGTAAAATATTTAAATTAAATGGACTTTGTAAGGTAATTAATATATAATAAAAAAGGACCTGATATTTGTATAATATTTATGTATACAAACTAATACGTTTAAATTTAATAAATTCATTTCATAATTTTTTTTTAAAAAAAATTATGCTTGTGCCGAGATTTAATTAGAATGTAAAACTGAGGTTTCTGGTATCTGAGGTTCTGGTAAAAAAGAATTACTTTTGCACGACAAGGCAACATAAAATTCAGTTAAGCTGTATGCAAGATTTATAGAATGTATGTATTTCTGAAAATCACGTTTTTTTCCTATGGTATCATTTCCATTATGAATACAATTTAATAAATTATATATATATATATATATATATATTATGAGTCAATGATTACAAATAACATATTTTGGTATGTGTATGTTATTTAAATAATCAGATTATTGCTGTTTCAGTGTACTTCATTTTATATTAAAACATATAAATTCAAATTGAATTGTATTGAAAAATATTCCTTTATACAAGAAAAAGGAGTTTTTTGGAGAAAACTCAGTGCTTTTAAATGAATATTAAATCTTAAATAGTACATAGAATTTACTTATTCACATATTTTCCAGGTTGCTTAGAATGATTAATACATTTACTTCAATACTGTTGATTCCTTTTTAAAACATTATAATCAACTTATGATTAAATTGATTTTGTTTGCAAAACAAAGAAAAGGAATGTAATTCAAAAAACAAAATTATGTCTATTTTAATCATAAATCAGTACATAATTGTTACAACATGATTTTGTAAGTGATATATAAGGATTACTTAAGTAAAAAGAATGCTATTAATAAGAAATGCTTAGTCACAGATTTACTGTTCACGTTTATTTTCAGATGGTTTAGAATAATTATAATGCTCCATTACTGAGGCATTATATTAATAACTACTGAGGCATTTATTTTTACATGTTAGAATCAACCAGTAATCTAATGATATATAACAATATTTACGAGACAAAAATCTCCTATTTTGAAATACAAAATAAGTTTAATGAAAATATAAAGATCAAGACAACTCAAATATATTTAACAGTTTAAAAATGTAAGTTTTTAGGATGAAATATATATTTTAAAACTTATATGACAAGTATACAAACAAACTACAGAAATATAGAACGACTTAGCTTAACTACCTATATTTTAACAACACAATTAAGCGAGAGGAAAACAAATTATGCCCAAAAATATAAAAACATTTTCTCCCTAATATATATAATTGAATTATGTAAGAAAAATATTTTAATATATCAATCAAAAAAAGAGATTATGAACAAGACATATACAGCTATTATGTAAACAAATCAGTCGAGGTCTACTTTGACTAATGATAATCATTAAACACAGGCTGGGAAACTCGCAGTTAAGTAACCGGAGTTAAAAACATAAGGGTGAAATGAAATTTAAACCGGTGGCTTACTTTTTCTGAACCTCAGTTTCTCAACTGTGGGATTCGAAGTCCAGTTATTGGTGAATACAGCCGTAAGAGACACGTCATCTCAACTCCTTTTTCAAAGGCTTACACCCACCACTTTGATGCTCGTGATGCTGTAACATGGTACTCGATATTTGTCTTGCTAATTAACACTTTTATTTATAATGTATTTTATGTTTGATGACTTTCATATTTTAATAGTGCAGTAAATATATGTATGCAAGTTTATTTGCTTCATTATTATTTCTTTTACATTAAAAGACGATTACAACATTATTTTCGAGAATCCCCTTTTTACACCGCACGATCCCCTAGGAGTTCCCAGACCACCGGTTTGGATTAACACTTCAAGATAAGAACATTTTTAAGATCTCACCATATCCATTATATTTGTAGTTATGACAGGATGATAATCGAAGAATCCTAGAGATATAATGATTCTTCGGTCTGGTAGATTGCTTTTGTATGACGTCTCATAAATATTATTAACATGAGATTAATTTACTAGGTAGAAAATCTTATTTTCTTCATAGTCTTTATGACGGAATGAAAACTGAATGATAGGATTCCACTCTGGCAACGGTAACCGAGGGTAATGATCACGAGCCATCAGCTAGCCTTCTTTCTGTTCAGTCTTAAAATCCAATCCTGGTTTCACACAAGACGAGTCGTCTAGGGGCTCCAAGGTAAATAGATTACATTGTTTCCACGTGGTCGCGGTAGCATTGTGGTTATGTTTTCGGATTCTCGGCCGACGATTTTCGTTATATCGCATGTTCGATCCTTGGCCACTAAAGACCCGCCATGTAACCGGGACTGATGCTCGTTAAATTTGTCGGGGCCCAAAGTCCTCTCTTGGCGTAGTGTGGAAGTTAGGAGAGGGAGATGCCTTTTCAGGTGTCGACCACGTCACTCGACCGTGGTTCAAAATTTCGAAATCCGTCGCTAATAACCCTCCTGTTGCTTCTTGTACTACGTTAATAAAAACAAACTAAAGTCATTTTTCCAACGATGGCATGATACTGAATTTCGCAGAAGTATCAGGTCAAATTACCTCCTCGTCATTTGTCCTCGGTTCAAACTTTCTTGTCGTTTCCTATATTTAGTGGAGTTTGTGTCGGACACAAATCTGTATCCAAGAAATTCAATTTCTATTCGTAGAGTTTTGGTAATAATTTTGTCAGTAGCTTTAAATAAAACTGATAAACTTTAAGTACATCTTTATACATTGAAAGTTAACATCTTCGCAGTGATTTCTGCATTTTAATCTCTGTTAAGATGCTCTATTAAAATGAAATTCCTCCTTGAAGAAGTGAAAGTTTTCCTAGCATAAGACAACATCTTAATTAGCACCTCACTCCCTACATCCCAAAGCGAAAATTTAAAACACAATCTGTGCAAAGTATATACGCTGAGTTACGCCACGAGAATTGAATGGAACAATGTTTGGTTAATTTGATTATTTTCTGACGTCACACTGAGAAGTAGCACAAAAGCAAATTGATACCATACTTCGTGGTTTTGAACAAGATCGAGTGACGAGTAAGACACCTATGCTGGGACTTTTATCTCGAAATTTCCACATTGTGCCGAAGGAGAAATTGGAGCTTCAACAGATTAAACTTGCATCAGCCCCCCTACACAGCGAGTATTTTCTGGTATCAAGACTCGCACCCATCCCTCGACGAAAGAAAGCCAGCCGTGATTTCGCGACCATAATAACTACTAATCTATCTACCACTGCAACTAAATGGAAAAGGGAATTATTTTATAGCTTTCGCTGGTTATGAGTTCGCGTTACCGTGACTTCCCAGCTACCCCAGACATAGAGAGAAAAGCAGGAGATTATGTACCAGCTCATGTGTCTTCCTCGACATTCGGCTATGAATTAGATTTAAGTTTTTGCTCTCTATAAACCAAGAACGATTCCGAAAGTAGAGCGTCTAATGAACTACAAGAACGGAATAATTTTGATCTATTAGAAATCACGTTGGTAGATTTTCTTTTTATGATTTACGAATCGGAGGAAATAATTATCTTCCTAAGTTATGTTGATCGTAGTGAGGCTTCATACATATTATGGAGCATTATTACATATCAAACACTCTACCTTATGACGCAGCAAATAAATTCCAAATTTTGTTGGAAGTACCGATGGCATTGTGAGAAACCGTTTTTTCACGTCTCTTATTACGGAGTTTTGTTAAGTATATACTGAATGCACTATACTAAAATAGATGAGTGAATGATATTCAAAAGAAAAAAATTAATTAACGCGTTAACATAAAATAAGAAAAAAATTACTAAGAACAAAGTAATTCAAACTTTATTTTCTTTTCTTCAGAAGCGGAAAATTTAATGTTATGCTCTATGAAAAAATTCCAGTAAAAGAAAAAAGGAGACAAACGTTCGAAAATTACTTTATTATAATCATGAAAATAGCCGCTTTGATTTATATAATTTCTTTCTCATATTTTCTGATTCTACATTTTGTCTCTTATATTATGTCTTTAGACTTTAAACAAATGAAGCAGAGTATTTAAATAAAATGTTTATAAGATACATTTGCTATCCAAATTCTTTTGGTAAACGCAGCTCTTAACTTGCAGTTACACATGTGAAGTGCGTTACAGTTTTCTCTCTTACTCAAGTGTTCTGTGAACAAACCACAAACACAACCTTGCAACATCGCGCTCTTTACAGATCAATTCAACATTTTTCGAAGGGATTAATAACTTTTTATTTCTCTATTAATAAGCCGAAACAATGATTCATCGTGCTTTCAAGATCCAGTTACTGATCGGCGCGCGTATATTTTTCGAAGAATGAGCGAATGAGTAAGGTTGTAAAGTAATGGTGCAAAAGAGCCAAATAGCGCTATTAATTGGTATAGGAAGAATAATATTGACTAGACGTTTGTAAAAGGAAGAAAATCCCCCCTTTTCTAGTAAAAAGATCGAATTTTTGTTTTTTATTCACATCACACTGGAAGGAACACGAGGGCTATTGGTGACGGACCTCGAAATTTTGAAACTCGATCAAGTGACGAGTATGATACCTGAGCTAGTACCCCCTCTGCTAACTTCCACACCACGCGAATGAGTGAGTGAGTGAATGTAAAGTTTATTGGCGCAAGAGCCAAACATGGCTATGCTGCGCCAAAAAAGATTAAACTGTGGTCTAGACGTGAAGTTGAAAAAAAAAGTTAAAAGTAGTTGACAAGAAGGAGGGTCGAAAATAGAGAAGGATCGCTAGGGTATCCCGGGAGTCCACACCACGCGAAAGGGTGGACTTTTGGTCCCAACAAATTTAACGTGCATCAGCCCTAACTACACGGCGGATCTTTAGCGAAAAAGGTTTGACCCCGCGACTGAACAAAAAACGCCGGACACGAGTCCGAAACCTTGACCACAAGGCTACCGCGGCCAAGTAGAAAGATCGAGATTACAAAAGATTCTCTAGAGTATCTCAGCGTTTACAAAAGTCGGTAAAACCCACGGGAAGAGAAAAATTCCTGAAGGTGTTGATTGGTCCCGATTCCCGCACCTCCATCAACAAGTTAAGTCTCAGGGTGAAAACACAATGGGATAGAAAGATATCAATGAGTACCTTTGTGTCATGATACCTTTGCTTATGTCTAGTAGGCAAGCCGTTCGTGAGGATTATTTTAAGATACAGTGCTCCGCCTCAACACGACTAGATATATTTCGTTGGCAAAGGTTAGGAATTTTTGGACATTATAATGCATCATAAGTTATTTTAAAAATAATTCGACAATAATTTTGATACACAATTACATGTGTTGGATGGCTAATACCCGATTTACGTATCCATCTGTACGTAATGGAATAAAAATTATAAGTTTAGAAATAAAAAGAATTATTTTAAAAGCGTACAAAAAATTTTATTCGCAGTTGTATTGATTGCAATTACATTTTGAAAAACTCAATAAGGTTTACATAAACCCTCATTTAATATTGTTTATTACATTATTTCAATATATTAAGACTCGAACAACTGACACACTAGCAGTCTCAATAAAGGTTTAATCATTTTTGCGTCGAATTAGATATAATAAAGATTTAAAATTTCTAAATTTGAAACATACGGATTCTTCGTTATTCAAAATTATAAAACTTGCTTTCAATTACTTCGAATCACAGTCAACAAAACAGTGTCGAATAACATGCAATAGGTCTTCTCAATTAAATAAAATAGAGTTTTCTAAAATTAATATTTCATCTCAACTTTTGGTTCTTAAATTTCATCTGTGCGTGGAAAATTTACATTTATACTTCATGTAAATGAAATTCAATTTAAGACTAAGAAGAAAAATACGTACTAAAACTATTATTGAAAGAAATCTGGAAACGTCAGTAATCGCATATTCAAATTTTAAAATAAAATAGTGTAAAAACTTCGCTTAGCCATTTTAAAGCTTTTGGGTGTTCTTATTCCTCCTCCTCCTCCTCTTCCATTTCTTCCCAAAACGTTTCGGAAATCAAACCAAGAGATTTTAATGTTTCGAAATACCTAAGAATTAATCTGTGAGATATATCGGGTGCATCCAGTACACCACACAAAAACGAAAATGTAGCAATCAATGATAATTTTGCACACACATTTAAAAATGAGTATATCGCCTCTGTACTAAAATACGATTTTTCTATTACTTCTTTACAAAATTCCCAATGTTGCTGTGCAGAAAGTTTCTTTTCCGGAAAACGTTTTTCATATATTTCATAAATACTTACCCCAAAAAGGTCTAAATAGAAATTGAATACTTCTAGTATTGTATTGTTGAAGGGGGAGTCGTGGTTCTGATGAACAAATATACCACTAGGCGTCCAGTTGACTCCAGTGAAATATTCACACAAAACGTAACGAATAACATCTCTAGCAAACATGAATTCCGGGCCTCTTATAGCCATTTATTCCAGTAATTCAATAGTAAATATTCGCTCGCTCGCACGCACGCAAATTACGCTTTCTTCGAACGACTAGGCCGCGAGAGCTGCCTTCAAGCTCGTGTCATGATTCTAGTAGTGAAGACTTGACTATTGATGGCTTTTACACTTTCTGTTGGGTAGTATTGGTTAGATTAGCTGTTATTGGTTGAAGGGTAAAATGAAGAGTTTCTATTGGCTGTTGCTGTTCTTACTGTTGAATTTTGGTGAAGTAGGGTCTTTGCTTGTCTGAGGCGGTAGGGTATGATAGTCCTTTTTCTTATTGGATGCAGGAAGGCGGAGGGGAGGTGTCCTATTGGCTGCCCGTGTTGGCTGCGGATACTAAGGGGGAGAGTGGATGTGGACAATCGGTAAAGACTATGCGGCCGTGGAGAATTAAGTTTTTTAAGAATAGTTAATATCTGATTTAAATGTAATGTAGTTGAGTGGCTTTTTTGATGTTTAATAAAACTAGGGTGGTTGGTGTGAGTCTAAAAGGATTCTTCTGGATCTTTTGGTACTTGGTAGAGGGATATATTCTTCTAAATTTATCATATTTTCATTTGGGAATGGAGGTTGTTGAAAAAATTTATGGATAGTTTTTTAATGTATTCTTTGAAGGCGGAGGTTTTTAAGATTTTTCTAATATCATCATTTCTAGTGTACCAGTTTACTTTTGTGATTAATCTTAGAGTGGAATTTTGGGATCGTTCTAGTATATCAATATTAGATTTGGCCTCATAAGCCCAAACCGGGCATCCATATGACATGACGGGACGTAGAATGGAGGTGTACAGAAGCAGCTTATTTTCTAATATCATTTTTGAGTTCCGACATATTAAGGGATAAATTGCGCATTTCATTTTTTGGAACTTCTCACGCGTGAGTGTAATATGTTTATTTCAGTTTAAGGATTTATCTAGAGTTACGCTTAAATATTTAGCAGTGTTAGACCACTGGATTTTTGTTTGGTAGAAAGTGGAAGGAAAAACATTTTTCTTTTTTCTTGTAAAAAGTATTGCTGCAGTTTTGTCCACATTTATTTTAATTTTTCAATCATTAAAATATTTTTCTAGTAGTGCAAGATGCTTGTTGAGCGCGAAGGTGACAGATTTTGGATTTCTGTAGGAAGCAAGCACAGCTGTGTCATCAGCATTAAGTTAAGTGTTGTTAATGTGTATGTCGGAACGTCATTAATAAATAAATTAAATAAATAGGGCCCGATTAACGAGACTTGAACCACTCCATTACTAATTTTCTAGGGGTAGAGAGTGTGTTATTACTTTAACTTGGAATTTTCTCCCTGTAATGTAAGAGTGAATTAGGTGTATAAGTGTGTGTGGAAATGAATATTTAATGAGTTTGTAGGTGAGCCCTTCTAGCCAAACTCTGTCAAATGCTTTCTGTATATCTAGAAATACTAAATGCTTTCTGTATATCTAGAAATATTAAATGCTTTTTGTATATCTAGAAATACTTAATGCTTTCTATATATCTAGAAATACTAAATGCTTTATGTATACCTAGAAAGACTGCACCTGTTGTTTTGTGTCGTTGAAAACCTGATGAAACTACTTCAGTTAGTCGAAGTAGTGGGTGTGCTGTTGAGAGTTTTCTAGTGAAACCATTTTGGTTGGGGATTATTATATTATTTTATGTGATGTGTCCTTTTATTTTTTGAAGTATTATAAATTCTGTATGTTTGTTGAGTGAGTGAGTGACTTTAGAGTTTTATGGTGCAAGAGCCAGATATGGCCATGCTGCGTCTGTTTGTTGAGTGAAGAGAGTAAAGAGATGGGTCTATAGAGCTATTTGGTAGTTGGGGATTTTTCCCAGGTTTGAGAATAGGAAAAATGTTTGCAGTTTTCCTGCATTTTAGGAAGTACTGCATTTTTAGAATTTTGTTGATTAAAAAAGTAATGAATATAATAATTTGTATTGGGAAGTTTTTTAGGATCTTGTTGGTAATTCCATCTTTACCAGGAGCTTTTTTAATGTTTACTTTTTTAATGTAATTAATTATTTCGCTGGGCCAAACTGGTTCTATGGAGTGTGACGCTGGTGTGGAAGTGAAGAAGTGCTGTAATATGTTGTGAAGTACTGTATCGATGTTAAAGTTTGAGTTTGCTGGCCTGGGGTTTCCTTGGAAATTTTGTATTAGCGTGTTTGACAGTAGTTCTGCTTTTTGTGTGTGTGTTTTAGCTGTGCTGCTGTTATTTTTTAGAGTAGGGATATTACATCTTTTTTCCGTAAAATTTAGTGCGATTCCAAATTGAGTTATCTTGCGTATTTAAGGATTTTAATTTTTGGTTCCAGCTATAGTTAGTGAATTTTTGAATTTCTTTTTTGATATTATTTTGTATCCTGTTCATTTCAGTTTTAATTGCTGGGTCAAGATTTTTCTGATATTTTTTTCTAGGATAAGTTTTTAATGCATGTTTTAATATCTTGGGGTATATATCTAGTATTTTTATTGATGATAGGTGATGAGGCATTATTATATGCTTTGTTAATCTCCTCTGTGAGATCCATAATTTTGTTTTCTATGTCAGTTGTAGTGTTAATTTTTTCAAAATTTTGAATTTTTATATTATTATTGATTTTTTGTCTAAACTTTGACCAGCTTTTAGTCCTTGCACGTGTGCTGATTTCGAATGTTGTTTTGAAGTTAAATTATAGAAAGACTGGATTGTAGTCGGAGGAGAGTTCTGGCATAGAAATGGTTGTGTGTTTATAATTAAAGTCATTAATTAATGCAATATCTAATGTATTTGCTGAGTTGTTTCCAAATTTAGTGTGTGTTGGTGGGAAAGCTATTTGAATATCATTTTTTGTCTGTAAAATTTTTTAATTGTATTCCTCTAGTTGAATTTACTGAGCAATTCTAGTCGCTGTGTTTAGCGTTAAAGTCGCCAAAAATAACACAGCTTTTGTTTGTTTTCATGATAATTTCCTGGTCTTTCATAAATAGGATTTGATCTGATGACGGAGGGACATAAATTGAGGCTATGGACAATGGTTTGGGATTAGGTGGTTCAAAAATAACTATGGTTGCATCAATGTGTTGGAGTGGTGGGGTAGTCAGTCTGTGATGTGTTAGAGTACTTTTAACAAAGATCGTGGTTCCCCCGGAAGCATGTTGAATGGTTTGATTTAATCTGTCGACTTTATAAAGGATGTAGTTAGGTATATGGAATTTGTGTTGTGGCCTTAAGTGAGTTTCTTGAATTAAAAGAAAATCGGGATTGTGCTTCTGTACAAATTCTCTAAGCTCAACCGTGTGAGATAGAATCCCATTCGCGTTCCAAGAACACAAACTGAGGCCAATTAGTTTATACTGCGACTGCAATGTCATTATCGTCATCCATCAAAGCGTCTATCAAAGCATAGCGCTTATTAATTGAGCCCTTGACTGCTTTGATTTTTGGTAATAGGAAATATTCTCTGGGATGTTAGCGTTTAATACTTCTATTTTGTCCTGCTGAGTCCTTTTTTTTTCGGCGATGGCTGATTTTATTTGGCACTTTCGACATATTTGACGAATTATCGTCCAAAATATTTGCGTGGAAGGACAAAAGTCTAAGACATTGCTGAACTTGATTTTGTATGACGTCCTATAACGAGTTCCAGCATCAATTAATGTTCTGGTTCGAAAGTCGTTTTGTTAAATTACTGTTTGCGCAATTAAGTTGGAAACAATTGTGGAACTGTTAATTTATGATGCTTCTATTTTGTTCCGCTGAGTTCTTTTATTTCTTATTCTTTTATTTTCTAGAGATATTTCTCTGAGATCTTACTCTTTATCATAGCAGCTTCAGCACGGTCAAGGCTGAGACTAAGAATTACTAAGACCTCCTCCAATACAGCACAAGCTCCTTCCGAATGTGACTTTATTGAACTATCAATCAAACAATTATTTTGAAGGATCGCAAAGCACAAATTCGTCATAAATTTAAATTTCTGTCTCTTGCCGAGGTCGATATTTGATTTGTCTACACCTCTAAACCTTTTATCAAGAATACTGGCAGACGAAACACAATAATTATCCTTCAGGTTTCATTTTTACCTATAAAATAACATCATGACCATACGATCTCTAATGAACCTTTTTCTATTTTAAGGGGTTTACTGTCTTAAGTAAAAAATGGCTTGCGCGCGTATTTTGTCAAGTAATTTTTATCTTCTTTTCTACTTTCAAACGTCTAGATCACCATTGTACCATATTAAGCACTTAAAAACATATCTAGCTCTTGTGCCATTACTCTTTATTATCTAACTCGCCCTCCTCATTCATAAATCAATTCTTTACCAACAATATTCCGGTACCTGTTTATTTGTACAAATTTATTATTAAAATGAACTCTTACTGTACTTGTGGCTCAATTACATATCTACTACCCGCGTTTACAAAAAATAGTAATCCCTATGGGAAAGAAAAAGGTCACTAAGTGTCTCGGGGTCATGATACCCGGACTTACAGAAAGAAGGAAGGTCCCTGAGGTCCCCTGATATAAACCCCAAGGGCAGGCGCCCGGCTATACCCCGAAACGCTCGGTACAAGTTTTACTCACTTCTTACGACATGCATGAACTACAATGGAATTATTCTGGAATTCCTAATCACCACAACTGTGATTTGTACAAAATTTCACGTTTTAATCTTCAAAATAGATTTAGCAAAGAACTTTTGAGAGTTTTATTTTTGATCATTGCATCATCCACCCAACTGAGATTTGTACAAAATGTTAGTGCTCTAGCTAATCTAGAATTGGGTGAAGAATTGATGAAAAGTTTTGTGCCAAACTTATATAAATTGCAAGGTAATAAAAATAGTTGGAAAACATCGATAAGTGTTCTTTTCAAACTTTGTTCCATTTTTTCAAATACCATTACCATTTTAAGACAAATTCATAAAATGGGTAGAATTTTTAATATATATTTTCTTCCTGTGTTAAGTTTTAGAATATTTTAAGACATTCGAACGAATTTTTCTTGGAGAAATGAGCATCGTTATAAACTAGAAAAATAATAATAAATTTCAAAAGAAGAGAAAATCATGTCATTAAATAAGGATAAAGGTCTCAAAGACGTCGTTGCTCGGTCAAGGAAATCATTGCCAAGTACATAAAAATAAGGAATTGAGAAAACAAAAACACCAACACGATTTATGGATTCAGAAATGAGAATTATAGTATGAAAAATCAAAGAAAATTCCGCTGCAAGGATCGTCACAATTCCCAAAAAGGTTCAAGTCCGGTATCGGGTGTCCCTTGGCGATTGTGTCGAAAACATGGCGACTTATATGTAAGGTCACGAAAGTAGCTCTACGGAAACAGTGACGTCAAGAAGACGTTCCGAATGAAAAGCAAGTTTAGTTTAGTTTAGTTTTTGTTAACGTCGCACTAGAAGCAACCCGAGGGCTATTGGCGACGGACCTCGTAATTTTGAACCATTTTCAAGTGACGAGGACGACACCTGAGCTGGCACCCCCCTCTCCCGAATGAAAAGCAAAACTAAATTTAGGGATACCATAATTTAAATCGCCACATTAAATCGTTACCAATCGCCTAAATCTTCCCGATACCCCTCATGAAACACCGTAAAATATCTGGGAAACATTCGAAAAGACAGTTTATCCAATTAGTATAAGAGGGACTTCTATTAAAAAAGGTTTACAAAGCAAACTATGCATAATTCTATTACTATATAAAAAAAACATTCAAGTATTTGTACTTTACAAAAAATTGTCGTAACGAGGATTAAAAGTTTTGGAATAACATTTAGCGAAGTAATTTTCTTTAAAAAAATTCAAAATTGTCTCAGTGAAGTAGTACACTTTTGGAGATTGAAAAAATTAGAGGTAAACATGCAATTCAAATAACTCAAACTATCGCTGCCTGCATTATGGTCTAGGGATGTATAGCAGCAGCAGGTATCAGGAGTATTTTATTTATGGAATCTACAATGATCAAAATGCTCTGACAAACTGTATTGTTAAAAACTGTTGTCTCTAGTATTGAGAAACTGGAGTTGTCACGAAATTGGATCTTACGACATAACTATGCCAAGGACGCAAACATTTGTAAAGAAATTGTTACTTTACCGGGCAACTAAAATTTGAAACACCCTTCCGCAATCGCCAGACATTTACCCTACGGATCAATTATGGGCCTATCTTGAATTTAAAAAAAGTACGTCTACAAACAATATGGAATAAAAAAAATTGAAAGGAACTGTCATGGAAAATAGCGAGAATTCTCGTACGAATTGACAGAAAATAAAAAAAAAACTGGGTCTACCTATGTCTAGAACTTGATGGAGGACTTGTCACTTTTTTCACTTTATTTTTGTCATCAATGTACTCTAATTATTTTTCGACGCATAATTTTGTACTCTTCAATGTAAATTGAATTATTTCTTGTTATATTTATTAATTTAATGCTTAAAAGATGTTAATATCTTCATGAATAAGATCTTAATTATGTTGATTTACATTATAAGTTAACATCATTATTGCTTAAAAAAACTTTTAGTAAGAAAATAGATTTTTTTTTTTTTTTTTTTTTTAGTGTTACTCTCCCTGCATATGTGTTTGTTTTCTTTGTTTCTTTTCCTAGATCTTTTGCTCTAGTAAATAAACCTTATAAATTTCTATCATAAATATGCATTATTGAATTTTAAGAAATTTTAAATTTTTTTACATTTATTTTTTCACCCACATAGTTATTCCTTTTTCCTCTAATTTCCTATATCCTTTTTGATTAAATAATTAGAACACAATATCAGGTTTACTAAACAGGTCACGGGTGTAAGTTTTACTTGTTCGTTTCTTTTTAATGAGGTATTTTGCATTTGGTTTGTGATTTATTTAACATTTGCGGTAGCCTACTGGTCACGGTACCGGATTCGCGACCGGCAGTTTTCGTTCAGTCGCGGAATCGATCCTTAGCTGCAAAAGTCCGCCATGCTGCCGGGGTTGATACACGTTAAATCTGTTTGGGCCCAAAGTCCACCCGTTGACGTGGTGTGCATGTTAGGAGAGTGAGTGCCAGCTCAGGTGTCGTCCTCGTCACTTGAGAGAGGTTCAAAATTACGAGGTGCGTCGCCAATAGATCTTGAGTTGCTTCGAGTGCAACGTTAATAAAAACTCAACTAAACTTTTGCATAACTAAATGAATATTTATCTCATACTTTGCATATAAAGGTTTGAACTACATACATGATCGTCTTTTAAATAAATTAATTAGGTTATTAAGATTTTGTGTCGTTTTCTTGAAGACTTCTGGTACCTATGAAAATAATAACCAGTACATATCTTCTCTTTCACAAAATTGTTAAAATATCTATATTTCCCCCCAAACTATCTATATTTTCCTCATTTCCAGTTCATTGCAAGTTCTATTAATGTTTGTGAATTTCACTTAACTTACAACACCAGATTTTGGTCTTGGTGGTGTTCTCCTTCATCCTTCTGCGGTTCATAAATCAGTACTCAGACCCAGGAGTTACAGAAACCGAGACCGCACAAGCCGGCGGGGATTTATAGGACTGAGTAGACCTTAAGAGACTTTGTATTCCTGCAGAAATAATGTTTTGCACGCGTTAAAGAAATTTCTCACTGCGGAAAATTCTTTCTCATAGAAACTTCTTTTTATTATAAGCCATTGTTGATTAATTCTTTTCCTATGAGGGATTTTCCAATATTCTTCTTAATGATTTTACTTACGGTCTTAGTGAAAGATCAATCAAATATACTTTTTCTCTAGCTACCATCTCTTTGTAATCGAGCCACGTAAAAGCTGAGGATATCATAAAAACTTTTTTGAATACATGTAAATTTATATAAATAGGCTTACATTAGTGGGAACTTAGAAACCGCATTAATAGTTTATGAAGTAAAAAACATTCACGCAATATACGATTCAGAACGTTTTTATTGATTTAATGATTAAATTTGTCCACACGCTCGAAATGCTTAATTCACAAAGATTCGGATATGGAAATTCACCCAGTTGGAAGTAAAAGTTAAATTCCTGTTTATCAACTTCGTATTGAGAAGTTCGGGTTTGAGGAATTCATGTGAATTTGTACTTGTGCTTGATCTTCTTATTATTCATAAAAAAGTTTATTTTTTCTTAATGTTTGAAAATCTTAAAATGATTTCGTTTATGAAACACTAAAGTAAAGCAAGTAAAAATTTCAAAAAAGCGATATTTTTTGATATTGCTTGAAATAATCCATAAATCCAAATTTGAGACTGTATCCTTGATTTTCAGGTTTTAAAAAGAATTAATATTTAATTCAGGTCCCCTGCTTCTTTTTCTATATCTTTGTGTCGTCCTCGATACTTGCCCTACGATTAAAAAGAGGAGGTTTGTCACCAGTGTCCCTCGTGCAGCTTCAAAGATAGAAGATAATCAAGAAACAATCCATCTATCAATACCTCTGTGAAATATAACTCGTGATTTAATCCAATGAGTCTGAACCGCCATCAAGAGTTTTAAAACGCCTGTAAAACGACCACTATCTAAAATAATGAGGTTTTTGAAAACTCGTTTATTCCAATTTGGTTGTTATTGTTAATGTCATTAAGCGAAATAGGAAATTTCTTTCATTAATTTCAGTATACGGGTACAAACTTGAGATAATGTTCAATTAGAAATACAAAGATTAGAAGTACACAAGTTTGAGATAATGTTCTATTAGAAGTACAGGCATTGGTCATGTTTTCATTTTTGCAAACACAAATAATCCCATGCAATTCCCATTTTTTAAATAACCATGATAATTAAGTATAACTCCTGATGAATAGTATTTTGATCATTATGATAAAATCAGTGTCGATTATGATTATTTTTCGAACCGTGTGGGGATCGAGATTATAAGAGGCGACTAAAATGTGTATCCAAATCTGTGGGTACAGCCGGACATTCTGCCCTTCGGGGTAATATCAAGGGACCAGTCTTTTAGGTTATAGGAACTCGAGGACTTCTCTTCGTTACGCAGATATTGGCATCATAACCCCGAGGCACCCTAGAGATTTCATTCTTACCCATGGGGTTTATTGTCTTTGGTAAACATGGATTATGAGAAGGTAAGTCGTTAATAGAGAAGAATCGCTAGGGATGCATCGAGGGTGCGTCCCCCCTATGTGTATCAAGGACAGTGAACCCAATAAGAAAGAAAAAAAAAGATAATTAGTTTGGCTCGGGGTCACGATGTTCGTACTTACCTGGGTAAGGAGATCTCCTAATTTACCTTGATATAATCACCACTTGCAGGGTGTCCGGCTATATCCCCAGAAACTTTGTTCCCATTTTAGGCGCCTCATAGGACTATATTTTCTCACATGTCACCACACGGTTATAATACCGCACTTGATATACATAGGAGTTCTAATGGACGCTAGCTCTTCCTTGTTAATACGTTTAATGGAGAATACCAGTCGACACATACCGAGCCTTTCGTAGGACCATGACACGTACAATTAACTCTCTGGGTCCTTGGAGAAACCCAGAGAAGTCTCCTTCTACTTAATTGAATCCGGACTCAAACTAAACCTGCGGTCTCCTCATTGGACGAACGCATTGCACCCTGTACTCCCAACCGCTGTAAATAAAAATTCATAATTTTCATACGTCTTTAGCTTTCAATCTAACTTTATATATATATATATATATATATATATA
>BMAW01004908.1:21070-66935 GCA_019974015.1 Nephila pilipes | reverse complement strand
AAGTTACGTATTGCTCAAATCGTTTAAAATTGACATTTGGTAGTGAACTTCAAATTCCGTTGAAAACTAAATTTTCAAATTTAGAACTTTATTTCGATTTAGGTGTAAAATTGAATGGCTGTAATAATGCGTTAGATATGTGTAAATATTCATTCAGTTAAATTCTTTATACTTTTAATCCTATTTCATGTAAAATATACTATGAATGGAAAACATTCCCGAGTTTTGTAGATTGAAATTTTAATTCCTTTATCTGAGACTTGTCACGTGCAAATTTTAAAAATAATTTGTTGAAGAGATTTTGTGAATTGTGTCATCTGAATAATTCACCTACCTGTTTTCCTATTTTAGTGGAGTATAATAAATTTTCATAAAATATTCTGAATAAGGTTTATATTTGGGATCAGTTTCTTAAACGAGTGTTACAAACAATTGAATTTAAACCTTTTTACTAAACACTGTAGAATGAATATAAACTACACTGTATAAGATTTTTTTAACAAATATGAAATGTTTATTGCAGGTTAGAATTAAACCGGGAAGTGCATAAGGTAAGAAATAAACCCAATCGAGACTGGGTTGACACGGTTAATTGGGGAGTTTGTATGTTGGTTTAATGACACAAGAGAACGAAGATAATAATTTAAAGCTCATTTTCTTTATGAATGTACTCGCAGCATTAAAGTTTTCATATGCTTTTACTGATTACTTTGATTCAAAGTCATTCATATTACACACGATACAGCCCATTTATTAAAAATACCACGAATTAATAGCCCGTACGCATGGGTTTTCCTTTACAAAAAGCTGTGGAAACAATTCAATAATTCCTGTCTGATGTAAGGGTTTAATGTTTTATCACGTCTTACTCGGATCATCGAGTGCATTAATTCAAGAGATTTTCCAGTTTTAGTATTTTAATTATTCTAAATGATACTGTTGTATCAATTTAAGTTTTATTTTTGAATATTTCAATATTTTAGACTGACTTGACTTACTAGAAAGATACGCATATAAGAATTTCCAACAAAAGAGAAATTTAGTAATACAGGAAAGAATCAAAAAAAGAAAGTTCGAGACACATGAGTTCTGAATTTTAAATTACACATACAAAAGCATAGTTCCTAAAAGCAAGTCAGTTACTCCTTTTTTTTATCCATCTCCTTGTAATTATAAAGGGATTGTGTGGAATATTTATGTGATATAAATTTTTCCTCATTGATTTACTTATACATATGTATTATGTAGATGCTTTTTGTAAATAAAGTAATACACTGAGTGAACATTCCCTTGATTAATATAAGTCTTTTACGTAATCAGCGATCATTTACAACTCTGCTTCGACGTCTACAGGAAATTCATAAGGAAATTGCCCAATTAACTGAATGTTGCTAAATACCCTTACGTATTATTCTTATTGGGGTGAGCAAGGATTAATTCTACTTGTTATGTTTTAGAATATGAATTTTCTTATTTCTGTGGAGTGAAATTTTATCAGAGTTAAGCCAAATAAGAAGCTGTAATAGTAATTTTATTTTGATAAGAATATCCAATTAAACATAATAACGCAAAATTGTTGCTTTGCGTTTCTACAATTTGGTCCAATGATTTGAATGTAAATCATGATAACAAAGTTTAAAAAAATTGAGGAGAATTAATGGAAAGTCTTCGCACACGATTGTGGATATGCATATTGAGAAAATAATATTGAATGTGATTTCTTTTTTTAAAAGTGATATAAACATATATTTACTCTAAATCAAATATGTTTCGTTGTATTTTCATCGAAATCAGTGCATTCAATCTTAAAATGTTTGTTCTTTCCGTAATGCTTAATACACATATTTCTGTATTTGAAAGAGTTATTAACCCTTTCGCCGGCTATAGCTAATACGCCTAGCCACATACAAACGAATTTATCTCTATTAGCGCAATGAATAGATATTCTAGTCACATGTGTGTATTAAAACAGAAATATATAAAAATTAATACTTATGGCAGCACAACATCTATTTAACCAATTATGTCCTCTGATAGAGGGGTGGCTGCTGTAGCCTAGTGGTCATGATTTCGGATTCGTGTTCGGCGGTTTTCGCTCAATCGCGAATTTCGAGCTTTCGCCGCTAAAGACCAGCCGTATTGCCAGGGCTGAGGCACGTTAAATCGTTCGGGGCCCACAGTTCTCCGTTTTGCATGGTGTGAAAGTTCGGAGATGGGGTGCCAGCTCGGGTGTCGTACTCGTCACTTGAACAAGGTTCAAACTTATGAGGTTCGTCGCCAACAGCCCTCGTGTTGCTTCAAGTGCGTCGTTAATAAAAACTAAACTAAAAAAACCTCTGATAGAGTGATGAATTACTATTTAGAAGTCATACACAAATTATATTTTAGTTTTTTTTAAATAAAACTTCTCATCTGTGCAAAACATTTTGACAAGTCAATTGTTTATGTGCCTTTCACCTGAAACGGATGTAGGTTGGAAAACCTTTGAGTATAGCTTTACTTTGTACGCTCAAAATGTTTTATTGAGGCAGACAAGACACTCTGAAAACTTTGCTTGTGTAGATATTTTAAATTTTTTTCCTAGTGTTGTACATTTATAAAATTATTGCTTGTTATTACTTATTTTTACATGGAATATAATTTTAATTCATCTTTATAAATTTAGTAGGCAATGTATAGAAAGAGCTTATCTGTACAGGAGGCTCTTACTATATTCCAATAAAAACAAAGTGAACTGTACGAAAGATATGCTCTTTGCAGCACAAGAAAAGATGTTCATCGTTCTCTGAGGCTGTGCCAGACCTGCAATGTACCACTGTGCGTTCAAGCAGTTGGTCTTACTTGCTTTGAAAAGTTCCATAGTAAATAATTCATCGAAATTTACTAACTACCATATTTAATTCCAATGTAAAATTAACTACTATGCAAAATGTGGAGGAATATCATCTTAGAATATATGGAAAATTTGAATACATCTATTAGTAAATACAGTGATAAAAGTAGATATTGTAACGATAAAAGTTCATATTACTGTGATAATGGTATATATTGTACAAGAATTTTACTCTCAATTATTATTATTATATTGCCCAAATACGTTGTATTTAACTTTCTTTATAATTAATATATGCATGCATATGAATTTTTCGTTAGAAATTTTGTGATATCGTTTCATTTTGTCATAACAGGTAACCTAAATGCATTAAGTTCGAGATGGCTATAATGTCTAGGCATCCCTTGAAAAAATAACACCCTTATATTAAAAAAAAGTTTAATTACCAAATAATGCTTACAGGGGATGGAAACATTATTTTTATCATGTATTTCACCATAAAAAAGCGTATTTTAACTTCGTGCTCGCGAAAGGGTTAAAGTATATACAACAGTTTCATTATAATTAAGAATTTAAAGCGCTGACTTCAGAAAAATACTACTTATTTTAAATATTAAAATATCTAATTACATATTGTATCTGTGTGTGAAATCAAATAATTCATTAAAAAGGAAAAATTTTGAAATAAAATTATTTTTTTAAAAAAAAAATTAAATTCTTTTCTGACTTTTTGAGTCAATTAGTAAATTTAAAAAATTTCAAAACTGGACGGTTTTAGAAATTTTTTTTTAATGATACTATACTTTTCAAATAGATCATGTACAGAATAAAGAAAATTTCATGAAAATGATTCAATTTGAAGTATAACTATATCGCAATGAGAAACAAAATTATTTGATAGGAACAAGTCATGAATTATTAATAATTTTTTCTTGTTAAGCGACATTCACAAGTATATTGTTTCTTCATGCAAAAAGTCTTAAAACTTTTATCACTCAAAATTGATTTCTTCCAAAAGTTATTGGTCTTGAATTGAAAGGGGGGTTGCAATCTCGAAACGCTTTTTCTGATTTTGCAAGTTGATGAATGGTTTCTTTTTAATAAATTTTCTTTTTATCCCCATCTTGTGTAATTACATTTCGCACAGTTTCTGCACTTATGCTTTCGTCTATGATGTCAGAAATTTCTGCAACAATTTTGATTGCACTTAATTTAAGATAAATCTTGATTTTTTTCAAAATTTTCCTTTTCGTGTGATCACTCAAAATATCTTTCCCTTCTTAGTTATTTTCAATCAATCCATCATTTCCATTCATCAAGTGATTTTCTGGACACAAGAGCGAATTCTACCAATAATTTCAGCTATTTCACGTAAGAATGTCCTCTTTTTAAAAACTCTTAACGAATATCTTTACATCAATACTGGTTTTTCTCCAAGGAGTATTTTCCGATTAAAGGTTTCGATTTAAGTTCTTCTAACAAACATAAATACGCAAAAAGATCAATAAAAATGTTTAAGATAAGAATACGCAAAATTAATTTAAAATAACAGCCAAGTGGAAAATATTTTGCAATAGTTAAATTTTTTAAGGCAAGATTCTGCATATGTTTATTTAAATTGCTTATGAAAACTTTCGATTTAAAAGTTTTTCTTTGATTGTTCTTTATTTAAATTTAACAATTTCCTAAATTTAAGAAATAATAATATGTTTGCACTTCTCGGTAATGTGTTATTTATATTAAAATTGGGATATATCAATTAAAAGAGATTTTTATTCGGAATTGCTTGCGCTATTGTACGTACATATCGTATTTTCTGACATTAATCCCATTAACACAAAGAATATGCAGAGCAGAGGTGAATGTTTGGCTGTTGCAGCTTTGAACGAAAGAATCAAAAACCTCCTTCGGGTACCGAGCAATGTACATCTGTGGTCTATACATTAGAAAAGAAACAGGAAACGGTAAAAATTGGTTGATTGATAAAATGATCTTTCTGAAATAGGCATATGTATCCTTAGGTCAGGTCATGCATACAGTGGCTCAAACAATTGAGGATACACCTTACTTTCACTTGATAAATCCAACTTTTAATGAAAATAACACATTAACTAGAATAGAAGACGTATTTTTACTTTTATACGTAATAAAAGGGTTAATTTACAGTAAAAATAACGAAAATCAACAGAACAATATCTAAAATTAAAAGTTTCACAAATATTTGAAGTAAACATAGGCAGATATTTACCTCAAAAAATTAAGGATACACCAATGAAGTTTTTTCGATATATTACATGCATAGACAGTATCAGTATTTTGTTGCATGTCCTTTGGCTTTTATAATGTCCTCTAAACGTCTTGGTACCGATTCGACTAATTTTCTAGTGGTATCTGGAGATATTTTATCCCATTCTTCTTGTAACACTTGCTTTAAATGGGCTTTGTTTCTAATCTGGTGCTTTTGGACAACTGTTTCTAGTGTGGCCCACAAATTTTCTATGACATTGATGTCATGGGACTGTGGCGGTGTGTGCAATTCCTGTTTACAATGAAAAAGACACCCCATTTTGACATTACGTGCCATGTGTTTGGGGTCGTTGTCGTGCTGAAATATAAAATTTCCATCTAAACCCAATTTTTGTGCACTTTCTTTAAGATTGTTGCGGAGTATGTCTATATAAAGCTTATGATCCATTATACCATCTATAAAAACTAAATTTCCTACCCCATTTGCAGCCATACAACCCCAAACCATGACGGAGCCACCACCATGTTTAACTGTAGGACGTAAATTTTTTGGATCCAAAGCGGTGTTCGGCTTTCTCCAAACGGTGTGACGACCATCGCTTCCAAAAATGTCGAATTTACTTTCATCACTAATTATAACTTTCTTCCAAAAGTTTTCTGTCTTCAACTGATGAGTTTTTGCAAACTCCAAACGCTTTTTCTGATTTTGTAAGCTTATGAAAGGTTTCTTTCTAGCTACTCGACTGCTATATCCAGCATGTCTAATCACATTTATCACAGTTTCAGCACTTACACTTCTGAAGATTATTCGAGAAGTTTCTGCAGCTGGTTTGACTGCACTCAGTTTAGGATTAATCTTGCTATCTTTTAAAATTTTCCTTTTAGCTACATCACTCAGAATACTTTTCCTTCCTCTTCCACTCTTATTTTGAATTAATCCATCGCGTTTAAATTTCCCAATGATTTTCTGGACACATTAGTGACTTTTACCGACATTTTCAGCTATTTCACGATAAGAGTTTCCCTTCTTAAATAACCTTAATATAAATTTTATTACATCAATACTAGTCTCTTTCCGAGGAGCCATTTTCCATTTAAAATTACAGCTTTATATTCTCATAACCAACTTCAAAAGACAGAAATAACAGTTGAAAAAGTTTAGGATAAAATTTCCCAAACTTTAGTAGCAAGCAAAAAGAAATCAAGTGGTAGTTAAACAAAAAATTTCATTTGTGTATCCTCAATATTTTGAGGTAAAAATCTGCTTATGTTTATTTGAAATGCCTCTAAAAAGTTTTATTTTAGAATTTTGACGTTGATTTTTCTTTATTTATACTGTTAATTAACCTTTTGTTATGTCTAAGAATAAAAATTCGTTTGCACTTCTGGTTAAGGTGTTATTTTGATTGAAAGTTGGATTTATCAAGTAAAAGTAAGGTGTATCCTCAATTGTTTGTGCCACTGTATTTGCCACGGCAAATCTTCATGATATATTTAGGGTATCACAATCACATGAGGCTACGTGTTTCGTTTAAGATATTTGACTTATGTTGAGATGTAAATCTTCTATTTTATGTAGCTCTGTTTTACTAGATGTGTGATCAAAAATAAAATTATCATCATATGTTATTGCTGTGATAAAAATTCAATCGACTGAAATCAGAAAATACTTTTTCTAAATTCTATCAAAAAGATTTAATTCTGGCTGGCGTTCTTACCGACGAATCTCGAGTTCGAGTTATGATGCCAGTAAAAACCCGCTATTTAACGGTTCGAACGCTTGTTAAATCGTTCGAGGTTCCAAGTACTCACAGTGCAATGCTGTAAAAGCTTGGAGATTTGGGTGTGATCACATCCCCATCGTTCGAACCGAGGTGATGTTATAGTATATTAACACCACGATGCTACTAGTAACGGAATTCATAATTGTTAAACTCAAACAAGACAAGTGGACGACACCTGTGAGCAGGTAGATTATTCTTTTACAAGAAGATATGATGGACGGTTGGTTGGTTGGCTGGTTGAGTTTATTAAAGTATCACTAGAAAAACACGAGGATTGTTGGCGACGAAACTCGTAATTTTGAACTTCGGTCAAGTGACAACGACGACACCTGTACTCCCATCCTCTCCTAATATCCCCAACATGCCAAAGGCCATGACAGATTTAACGTTCATCAGCCCAGACTACACGGAGGGTCTGGAGGGGCATTGAGGATCGAAAATACGACTCGATGAAAACCACCGGTCCCGAGGCTTCCGCTACCACGCAAGACGATTTGAGGTCTCAAACATATTTAACATGCATTTGACGCATATCATAACGGATTTTCAGAGGCATCAGGGCTCGGACAAATGAATAGATGGGACCAACATCTGATAAGTGTCAGCTACTATCACCACAAGGGATCCTTAGCCACGTTACTTGAAGGAGTCTCAAAATTATGCTATCCGTCCCCGAAAGCCCTTGTCTTCTTCTTAGGAGTGACAGTAAAAAAACATTTCCTCACTCACCTACGCTGTCAAAAATCTACAATTGTTTCGGAATTTTCAAAGTCCTTTTGTTACTCTACGTCTCTTAAATCTACATGTCCCATTGCACAGTTTCATGAAATATCTACCTATATATATCCAGCAGATAATTTGAAGCTTCTTTTTCAGCACAAAATTCTTCGATAAAATTTCAAATCTATTTTAAATTATGTTTTAGATTATCCACAAATATATGTTTGACATATATGATTGATCCCTTAGGTTCCAGATGTCATGCTAAACACGGGTGACGCACATTCTTGTTACCCTAGCGATGCTTCTCTATTTTCGATCCTCCTTCTTGTCAACCAATTTGTGTCTTTTCTGCAATTTCTTCATGTCTAGACCACAATTAAATCTTGTTTGGCGTAGCATAGCCATATCTGGCTCTTGCGCCAATAAATTTTACTTTCTCACTTGACTCTTCTTGTCGACCAATCTTTTTTCATTGTCTTACAGTCTAGATCACAGATTTACCTTGTTTGGCGCAGTATGGTCCCATGTGGCTCTTGCGCCAATAAAACTTCACTGTCGTCATCATCATCCACCAGGTTTCGTGCTTCTGATTATCTTTTCTTTTGCTTACTTCTTCTATACGTACAGGAGGAATTAAAAAAAGAACATTCGCTATTTTTTCTACGTGAAATATTTTCTTACGAATACATAAATAACATGAAAAATGAATAACTAAGAATGATTAAATAACTATCCATAAAAAGATTAATATGCTTTAAATATAAAACAAAACTGTAATTTCAATAAGAAATATTTCAGTGAATGAAGTGTGGCTGCGGTAGCCTAGTGGTCATGGTTTCGGATTCGTGGCCGGCGGTATTCTTACAGTCGCGGGGTCGATCCTGGGCTACCATAGACTCGCCGTGTAGCCAGGTTGATGCACGTTAACTCTGTCAGGGTCTGTCTCGTTGGCATGGTGTGGATGTTAGGAGAGGGGGTGCCAGCTTAGGTGTCATTCTCGTTACTTGACCGATGTTTAAAATTACGACGACCGTCGCCAATAGCCCTCGTGTGTCTTCTGGTGCTACGTTAATAAAAACTAAACTCAGTTAATGAAGAATAAATCCGAATTTAAGCGTAAAATAATATATATAAATCATACTTTTAGAAATTTCTTCTATGTAGCAATTAATTAAAAATATATTAGAATATTTAAAAAAAACTAATATTATCTTTACTCAGTAACCAATGAAATGAAAGTGTACTGAATATGAAAATTTATCATCATTCCATATTTAGTAAATATGAAGAATTTTCATTGCGGCTGAAAGGATTTTATTGAAAACCCGAACATAAGTTAGTAAGACATTTGGAAATGCGCAACACTCTTGAGGTCTTATTCAAAAGTATTCAGCTGGATTGAAAAGTCGTTACTTTTTTTTTAATTTCCGATGATAATAAACTGTTATTGTTTTTAATTAAGCTTTTATAAATAGAAAATATTACTTTGTCTTAATATTACTTTGCAGATAATATTTTATCCAATCTTTCTCACCACGTAGAAATTTGGTTTATTAAAAATATTTGATGCAGGTTTTAGCTTCATTTGCTCTAACAATCAAAAAAACATTAGCAAAATGTACTTTGAGCTTTATTATTGTTATCCAAATTGAAATATTTTACAAAGTTTTCAGATTCTAGTTTATCAAGAAGTTCGTGAAAAATTGATGAAAATATTTATATGAAAATGGTGGTAACAAATCGTGTTGGAGAACGGTAAAGGTTGACAAGTATTGACTTCAATATTTTCATTTCTGCTGCCGCCTGGTACGTAAGGACGAGGAGATGGATCCCGTCAACGTTGTTTCTTCGAGACGTTGTTACGTATCCTGGTACCGGGAAAGGCTCATCGTGTATCGGAGCTGATGAACGTCATTTCTTGTCGAGTTTTCCCTGATTGGGATATTTTGTATTCCTGCTCAGATTATATATTTTTAATATATTAAAGAAATTACCGTGTGGAAGAATCACTGATGGGGAGCCTATTTTTAGCTCCAAACCTTGTTAGGGAACTCGATCCCTTCCAGGGATATCACAATATGCCCGCGTTACTTTTAAATGCGGCCTCAATAAGGGGACAGTCAATTACATTTTCCCCATACGAGTGCTATGGAGACACGTGTAAGCTGAAGTTGCGATTAAAACGTTGTGTATGTAAGTGCATTCATGGAAATAAGCTTACATTACAGTACGATAAGAAAGCGTAATGAGTTTTGAAATTTGTACAGGGAAATCGTTCCTGCTACGTACGATTCAGGATTTGTTATCGACTCAAAAACGTCAAATGATCCGCGTGCTCCAGATATAAAGTACATAATGAACTGGATAAAAAAAAAGATTAATTTACTATTCATTAACATTGCACTCTTACGTTAAGATGTAAGTAATCCTTAAACTGTTATATATTGCTTTTTTTTATTGTGATTTATATTGATCTTATTAATCCTCAAATATTTTAAATGTTTGAAAATCTTCTAGTGATTTAATTTAAGAAAAAGAGTAAAATAAATGTTAATGCAAATTTTAAAAATACAAAATTTAAAATTGCTACAAATGATCCAATACAGGTTTTTAATTCAGGTGCATTACTTCTTTTTCCACCCTCTTCCCTTTTCACGGATCATTTTCACTTTCATATCATGAAAGCGGTCACCAAGTCACCATAGTGTCGAGCTAGACGTATACTTTCTAGGTTTAATTATGGTCACAACACTTTAGAGGATACTTTTCCTACTTATAAAGGGGGTTATTGGAAACCAGATTTATAGAAATGGATACTCTATTTCCTCTAAATCTCAGATTTATAAAAATAGATTATTCCTACCACTGTCGCGAACGTGCTGCCGAAATTGTTTTTGTTGAGACCCATAGTATGTCTGGGCTTATGCACAAAAACCTGTCGAGACACAAGAGAAAAAGAGAGGTTTAAATAGGAAGTATAAACTATTAAAATTAAGTGAAATTAAAAAGAAATGCCGTTCCGATAACAATTTTAGGGAAAATATTTCAATTTTAATGAGAAAACTTTAAAACTCGAGGAGAATGAGATTGAAAAGACAGAATTAAACGTTAGAAACAGAAGCGCCGCTAGCGAAGCCTGGAGAACAAAATTGATTTTGTTCGAAAAAATGGTATTACAACATTAAAACTTCTAAATTTTCAAATCAAAAAGATTTTAAAAATGTAGAAAGTGGTTGACAGTGATGCGCGAGACCCAATTTAGCCGTGGGACATTGCCACTTAATTATGTGAAGTCCTGAAAATTAAAAGACGCTCAGGATATCACTATTGAATTGCTTCAATCATTTCGCAGTCTTTTGAGTACTGGGAAATGTTGGTAAAGGTGGGCCAGTGCAGCCCTCTATCTTTTTTGCGATGATGCAATGGTTGTATTATACGCGGGGAGATTTTGAAGCAATTCTTTTGGTATTTGAGGGATCCTATTGAAAAAATTAAAAGATTTTTTTTTAATGAACTCTAAAATCGGTCCAATTTTTAGATCGTTATGTAGGACTTCATTCCTGACGAACCAAGGAGCATTAATCATTTTTCTAAGATGGATATTTTGAAAAACGTGCAGTCGTTTCAAATGAGTGGTTGCCGCTGACGCCCAAATGGGCGAGGCATACAACATGATTGGTCTCAAGATGGACTTGTAGAGCAAACTTTGTGCCGTATTGCCAGTTTGCTCTTGCGAGAAATCAAGCGTTTGAGCAATCTGCTCATTCCGAAAGCCTTTTGATAGGTTTTTCGAATAGTGGTTGGCAAAAGTCAATTTTCCGTCAAGAATTAACTCAAGGAACTTATATTCAGTGACCCAGGGGACGGGTTCGCCGAAAATGGTGACTGTTGGCAAATTGCTAATACACCATAGTTTCGTAAAGAGGAGGCAAGCGCTTTTAGATGCATCAACTTAAATTTTCCAGTTAAGGAGCCAGAGCTGTAATCGAGAGATACATTTCTGCAATCTTACAATAGTTTTCTGATTGCAGATGTCTTAGGACATGATGGCAGTATCCTCGCCTTACATCGCCAAATGAATTTTAGACGCCTTCGGGATGTCATTTACGTACAAAGAAGATTTTTGGACTTAAAATCGACCCCTGTGGTAATACACTGAGAATTGCTCTGGGGGAGGAGACTGCATTTGCAACTTCGACTCGGAAACTGTGAGAGTCCAGGAACGAGTGAATAATTTTGATTAATTGCTCCGAAATACCAAGTCTCGTCATATTGGAAATGAGCCCATCCTGCCAAATTTCATCAAAAGCCTTCGAAATATCGATGAAAAGCATACCCGTGGTTTGTTATTGGAAAAGCAGTTTTGGACCGTCTCAGTGGCACTTAGTAACTGAGTTACTGTAGAGCACTTTGGGATGAAGCCATGCTGCTCTGGAATAATAATATTCCTACTCCTTCAAATACTGTGCTTGCATATGTTGTTTCCGTCTATTCATGGGTCTGAGCCCTGATGCTTATACGAAGAACGGTAATGAATGTTCCAGACCTCAAAACTTCTTGTTGAAGAACTAGCTACATGCTCACAGGTGTCCTTCTTTAGTCTCGACTGAGGCTCCCAATTATGAATTCCGTCGCTAATAGACTTGTAGTGCTAATATACAATAACATAACATTGGTCAAATGACGGGGATATCATGTGATCACACCCCGACTCTCCTAACTTTTACAGCATGCCACTGTGAGTACTTGGAGCATCGAAGGATTTAACGTGCGTTCGCCCCCAATAAATGGCGAATTTTTAATGGCATCATAACTCGAACTCATGATTATCTAGGAAGAACACAACAGAAGAATAGCAGAAGATGCGAGACAAATCTTTGTTTATGGTCAAAGGCCAAGAAAAAATCATTTCATTTTGCATTCCTTTGATAAAGCATTAACAGAAAAAAATCCGCTACTGACTGATATTTCTGTTCTTTATATGTAAAAACATTTAATACAAAGAGTTAGAAGAAAATATTTTACTCTGATCTTGACTCAGCTATTCGTTCATGACCCCAGTTCTGATATATCAGTTCCACAACCACCTTCCAATGTTCTGCGCGAATGGAGGACGGAGACACATTATATCCCCGGACATATCTAGCGAATATTTTCTAACGAGGTACCTCATTTTCTTCTCAGAGTGAACACATTGATCTTGTTAGAGATTTAGGCCTTTCGAAAGATGCAAACGAATTGTTAGGATACTGCGGCTAAAATACAACAGCCTGCTACCAACTGGGGCCTTACTTTCGTGGTGCAGTCATTGAAAGAAAGAATTTACTCAGTTTTGCACAAAAAAGATACGCCTGAAACTGTCGCTCTACTCTCATTTCAAAATCTCATCTCTTTCATCTCACCCATTACAGAACATTAATACCAGCCCGTCTTTATGGAGATTGTACGATGCGCGATCTTCCTTCATCCGGTCTTTTTCTGAGAGGGTGAAGGAATTCATCGAGGAACTCGGCCTACATGACTTGGATGTTCAGCAGTGAAATTTTATTAAATTTCCACCTTGGAATATACCAAGGTTTATATATCATAACCCCTTTGCTTCATTTAGTAAGAGCACCACATGTCCAATTGTTTTCCAGAGTATTTTCACCTTCCATCGCAGTCAGTATATGGATCGAAAGGAACTAGATATGTTGGCTGTGTTGTCGTTTCAAATGACATCAGGCACAGTTACCGGCTCGACTCTTCCTGCAGTGTCTACTCTGCCGAAGCAGTCGCCATATACTGTGCCCTGAGATTAGTCAAGAAGTCTAGTTCTCGAAAATTCGTCATATATACTGACAGCAGGAGCGTCCTGGAAACATTGGTACATCTTGACGATCAAAGTCATGCTATCGTGGTTGAAATTGCTGACATTATTTGCCAGCTATATAGCATGGGTTATGTTATGAAATTCTGCTGGATACCTAGTCATGTAGATATTTTAGGCAATGAACAAGTGGACTCGGCTGCACGTTCGGCAACGAATCCTCTGCAGTTCGCAGTCCCACTTGAGGACATTCGACGACATATTTTAAATCTCATTCATCAGACATGGCAGGAATCATGGAGTCTCCAGTCTAATAATAAATTACACTCGGTGAAGGCAAACATTGGAGAATGGTCAGTATTTCCAATGCGAAGAGCCGATGTCAGATTGACTCGTCTTCGCATTGGACATACTCGATTTACCCATAGACATCTTTTATTTGGGGAGGGTGCTCCCGAGTGTCCTTCCTGCCATGTCCCTTATACGATTCATCACATTTTAATTGACTGTCCGGTTTTTGATCCTCATCGCCGGACTTTTTTTCATTCATCAGTTTTAAACCTATCGGACTTGGTGGGGGAAAACCCCCACCATAACTTATTTGCTTTTTTAAGACATATTGGCCTTTTACACCACATTTGAATTTTAACTTTTCACCTTTTGCGTGTCTTTTTGTGTTAGTCTTGTTTTTTAATGCCATTACTTTCTAATTGATTTTAACAAGTGTTTGGCGCAGCATAGCCTACCTTGGCTCTTGCGCCATAAAACCTCACAGTCACTCACTCACTCACTCCCCAAAAAAAGATTTTTTGCAATGATGCTTAGGGTTTCAAGAAGTTCTTTGAAGTAAATTTTGATTCATCTGAGTGGCTTCGATTCATTGATTCATCCAACGCTATAAAAAGCAGCTATATAAAAGAAATGCATTTGCATGTTTTCTTATCGAACGCTCGGTGCATAGGGCAGGAAGCCGAAATGATCTGATCGCGAATCTTGAGAAAATCAAATATCAAGTCCCTCAATTGATGTTTAATATAGTCTTCCAAATACTAATCATGTTGTAAGGCCAGCAGGTAGGTTATACAAAAATATTCCCGCTTCTTATGCTTGTGGGTTAGTAGAGTCTCTGTTTTGAAAAAAGCTGACTGCCCACATCGAGATATCTTAACTGCTGGCGGGAAAAGAATTGATAAGACCTTGGGTCTACCAAAAAAACCCTTTTTTTATCATCTCTTCATATAAAATTGGTGCTCAAAAGCAGTTTGTTGAATCATTGCCAAATGTGGGGAATGTTTGAGACATCTGTATTCACTGTTCCCTAAACTGTCTGCAGTTTAAAGGTTCAATATTTTCTGGCACATGTGTACGAAAGCCTTTTCATGATCAATACGTTTTGGTAACTATAGGTAGAAAGCAAAAAGGAGTTTAGGAATCAATTAAAAACCTAGTGCACAAGTATTTGGATAATACTAAAAAAATACCCTGATTACAATTCAATTTCATGTTGGCTGCGTATAGAGCTCAAAGAATGAAAGATAAGCTTAATATAGTTCCTTTCCTACAATTCCGTATTGACTATTTTCCTGAAATCCTGAGAGCTTACGGTGAAGATATGGTTGAAATATTTCATTCCCTTTCCTCAGGAAGTGAGTCATATATATAATCGTTACCATGGGAGATGTGACGTCTTGCTGAAGAAAGAAAACAAAGTAGATAAAAAATATTTTTGATTACTTATAATGCTTAATATAATTCGTTCTTTTTAATAAAATGGTGATTTTTTATTAAATAAATCTCTTATTTTGAAAAAAAAAAAAGAGCATAATGTTTACGGGGAGGAACGTTGGGCATTTTTTTATTCAGTACACTTTAAAACCTATACGTATATCATGTAATGGAAATACAAAAAAATTCAGACTTTTGCTATTTATGAAGCTCTTAAATTAATTTCAACTATTTTTCCTCACCGATAACAAAACTTTTAACCAACCATGCTCCATCTCCTGCTCATTTGAATAATAGTTTTATTAAAACTAATGCTCACTGACCTTTTGGCTCTCATGGATATGCACACAACTACGTGTTTCATTGTACCTTTAACAAGAAATATCAACTTACAAGTCCAACACATAACATGAATCCTCTTTTTTCCAAAAATTACCTGGAAAATTTCCAATTCAAAATAATATTTTAAAATAGCCAGATATCTATTTAACAAATCTGGATGATAGTTCACTGATTCGCCTTTAGGGTGGGGCTCCTGTTGTTCATCTGAATCTCTTTTTATTCGTTAATATCTTTTACTTGTACAGTGGGAATTTAAAAAAAAAACATACACAAAATTTTTCATATGGGAATTAGCCTCATAAAATACATTAACATGTGAAATAATCAATTTCGCATGATTAAATAATTATTAATAAAAAGTTAAGAATTTATAAATATTAAGCTGTATTTATAAAAAAAAAACTTATTTCATTTATTCTAAATGTATTTCTGTATTAAAGTGTAAAAATACATATAAGATATATATGTATATATAGTTTTTAGAAAGTAATGCTTTGCGCAACTGTAATGTTTTCCATGGTCATCGTTAAATATAGTTAAATAGTTTGAGTACGCATATCACTTAATTTTCAGTAAAATACTTTCATCTAGATAAAAATATATTCTCTTTTTTCACTGTCATAATAAACAATCAGAAGACATTCATTTATTTTTTTTCTTATAGGAGAAAATTTCATTTTTTTTCTTATTCAAATTTTTTTTTCGTATGACCGCATAGAAGTAATGGTTATCCCAAATATAATACATAGATTACTTTCTTAAACTTTGGTTATTATTTTCTTAATATAAATATTGGAAAAAAAAATTACAGATTATTTATTGAGTATTGAATTGTCAAGCAATTTTATCTTGTGGCCACTTTATCGTAGTGGACATGGTCGCGGTCACGCTGCCAACGATTTTAGTCGAATTTTGGGGCTCAAGCCTTGACGCTTCTAAAGACTCAGCCGGATGCAGTAGGCTGGATGCACAATATTCTGTCAAGGCTCAAAGTCCTCCCAAAGGCGCTGTGTAGAAGTTAGGAGAGGAAGTTGACAGCTCACATGTCATCCTCGTCGCTTGAGCTACGGTCAAAATTACGAGCTCCATTTCCAATTATTCTCGTGTTTTACTAAAGCGACTTTAATAACACCATTCAGTAAGTTCAGCTTAAGCACAAAATTTCAAGGTCTTAGCTTATAAATTGGGTGAGAAATTGATACAAATTTTGTTCTTGGCTCATATACACAATAATAAAAAGTGTTTGGGAAAAAATGACAAAATTTATCTTCATTTCTTTCATTTTTGTAGGCATCATCACTTTTTTCCAACAATTTCCTTAAATATTTAAGTTCTTAATATACTTTTTGTACCTATGCTGATTTTTGAATATTTCTAAAAAAAAATTAATATAATTTGCCATGGCAAAGCGATCGTCGTTATAAACTGGAATAATAAATTTGATGGAAAAAGGAAAATAATTTCCAGAAGCAAGAGAAATGTTTTAAAGAAATCTAAATATGGTCAAAGAAATCTGAGATAAACACACCAAATACAAATTAAAGAAAACGGGAAGACCAACAGGACCTACTGAAACAGAATGGAAGACTTTGGTATTAAAGATCAAAGTAAATTCATTTTTAAGTAGTGTAAAAAGACCACAAAGTATCTTGCAAACAATTTGAAAAGACGGAATATCCAAGCAATATAAAATAGACTCATATTTATCAAGGGTTACAATGTATAGAATTAATAATTCCATTCATACTTGAAATTTGCCAGAAAACCCTATAACAAGGAATAAAAGTTTTGAAATAATGTTTTATTTATTAATTTTATAAGTATTTGAAAATTTTGGCACAAAGTAACACCAATTTAGAGATCGATAAATTACAACTGTTAAGATAAATATGCTATGAAAATAATTTAAACTGGTGTTGACTTCTATATGGCCTAGGAAAGTATGGTAGAAGCAGAAGTTAGACATTTAGTATTTATCAAATCTGTATAAAAAAAAAAGAGAACCTAAGTAAATTGTTATAAAATGTTGACTATACTATTAGAAAATTGTAATTGTCTCTTAAAATGGATCTTCCAATAAGCTGACGATCATAAATGCGATTTTAGTAAGAGGTAAACCAATTAAGTACATTTATACATTGAAAATTAACATCTTCGTGATTTCTGCATTTTTATCTCTATTAAGGTGCTCTATTAAAATGAAACTCCTCCTTGAAGAAGTGAAAGTTTTCCTTGTCTAAGACAACATCTTAGTCAGCACCTCACTCCCTACATCCATGCCAACCCAAAGTGAAAATTTTAAACACTATCTGTGCAAAGTGTATGCGCTGAGTTACGCCACGAGAATTGAATGGAACAAGGTTTGGTTAATTTGATTATTTTCTGGGGCCGCGGTAGCCTAGTGGTCAAGGTCGTGGATAGCGGCTGGCGGTTTTCGTTCAGTCGCGGGTTCGATCCTTGGCCACCAAAGACCCGCCGTGTAGCCGGGGCTGATGCACGTTAAATCTGTTCGGGGCCCAAAGTCCTCCCGTTGGCGTGGTGTGGATGTTAGGAGAGGGGGGTGCCAGCTCAGGTGTCGTCCTCGTCACTTGACCGTGGTTCAAAATTACGAGGTCCGTCGCCAATAGCCCTCGTGTTGCTTCTAGTGCGACGTTAATAAAAACTAAAAACTAAACTAAAACTTGATTATTTTCTGACGTCACACTGAGAAGTTGCGCAAAAGCAAATTGATACCATACTTCGTGGTTTTGAACAAGATCGAGTGACGAGTAAGACACCTATGCTGGGACTTTTATCTCGAAATTTCCACATTGTGCCAAAGGAGAAATTGGAGCTTCAACAGATTAAACTTGCATCAGCCCCCCTACACAGCGTGTATTTTCTGGTAGCAAGACTCGCACCCATCCCTCGATGAAAGAAAGCCAGCCGTGATTTCGCGACCATAACAACTACTAATCTATCTACCACTGCAACTAAATGGAAAAGGGAATTATTTTATAGCTTTCGCTGGTTATGAGTTCGCGTTACCGTGACTTCCCAGCTACCCCAGGCATGGAGAGAAAAGTAGGAGATTATGTACCATCTCACGTGTGTTCCTCGACATTCGGCTATGAATTAGATTTAATTTTTTGCTCTCTATAAGCAAAGTACGGTTCTAAAACGAGAACGTCTAATGAACTACAGTAACGGAATAATATTGATCTATTAGAAATCACGTTGGTAGATTTTCTTTTTATGATTTACGAATCGGAGGAAATAGTTATCTTCCTAAGTTATGTTGTTCGTAGTGAGGCTTCACACATATTATGGAGGATTTTTACATATCAAACACGTTATTCTACCTTATGTCGCAGCAAATAAAGTCAAATTTAAATGGAAGTACTGATGGTATTATGGGAAAGGTTTTTTCACGTTTCTTATTTCGGAGTTTTGTTAAGTATGTACTGAATGCAATATCCTAAAACCGATGAGTGAATGAAATTTAAGAAAAAACTCATTTTTTTTCTTTTCTTTTCTTTTCTTTTTTTTATTTATTTTTTTTTTTTTTGAAAATAAAATTATCTTATAACATAAAATAAGAAAGAAAATTATCAAGCACAAAGTAAATAAACTTTATCTTCTTTTTTTTCAGAAACGAAAAATTTAATGTTATGCTCATTTCGAAAAATCCAGCAGCAGAAAAAAGGAGTCAAACGTTCGAAAATTACTTCATTATATTCGCGAAAATATCCAATTAGATTTATATTTAAATAAAACGTTTTCCTGATATATTTGTTATCTCAATTCTTTTAGTAGACGCACCTCTTTATTTGCAATTACGCATGTGAAGTGCGTTATACTTTTCTCTCTTACTCTGTGGCCGCAGTAACATACTGGTCAAGGCTTCGAACTCATCGCCGGCGGTTTTCGTTCAGTCGCGGGTTTGATCCTTGGCCGCTAAAGACCCGCCATGTAGCTGGGGTTGATGCACGTTAAATCTGTCGGGGCCTGTTGTCGTGGTGTGGAAGTTCGGAGAGGGGGTGCTAGCTCAGGTGTCGTCCTCGTCACTTGACCGTAGTTCAAAATTACGAGGTCCGTCGTCAATAGTCCTCATGTTGCTTCTAATGCAACGTTAATAAAAACTAAAGTAAACTTCTCTCTTCCTCGAGTGTTATGTGAACAAACCACAAGCACAACCTTACAACATCGTGCTCTTTACAGATCAATTAAATATTTTCGAAGGGGCTAACAACTTTTATATCCTCTATTAATAAACCCAAACAATAAATCATCGAGCTTTCAAAATCCCTCTACTGATCGGCGCCTGCAGATTTTTCGAGGAATAAGTCATTGAGTTAAGGTAGAAATTAATGGTTCAAGAGCCAAATATGGCTATGAATTAGCATAGATAGTATAACTGTGACTAGACGTTTATAAAAGGAAGAGAATTTCCTCCTTTTCGTAAAATTGGTTTAGTTTAGCTTTTATTAACGTCGCAGTAGGGGCAACACGAGGGTTATTGGCGAAGGACCTCGTAATTTTGAACCTCGATCAAGTGAGCAGGATTACATTTGATCTGGCAACCCCTCTACTAACTTCCACACCACGCCCACGGGAGCACTTTGGAATTTGACATATTTAACGTGCATCAGCCCCTGTTACACGGTGGGTATTTATCGGCCAAGGCTCGAACCCGCGTCTGATCTGAAACCGCCGGCCACGTAGAAAGATCGAAACTCTAAAAGATTCGCTAGTGTATCCCAATGTTTACAAAAGTCAGTAAAACCCACTGGAAGAGAAAAATTCCTGAAGGTGTTTATTGGTCACGATTCCCGCACCTCCCTGAACAAATTAAGTCCCAGGGTGAAAACACAATGGGATAGAAAGAGATCAATGAGTACCTTTGTGTCATGATACCTTTGCTTATGTCTAGAAGGCAAGCCGTTCGTGAGGATTGTTTTAAGATACAGTGCTCCGCCTCAACACGACTAGTTATATTTCGTTGGCAAAGGTTAGGAATTTTTGGTCATTATAATGCATGATAAGTTATTTTAAAAATAATTCGACAATAATTTTGACACAGAATGACATGTGTTGGATGACTAATACACGATTTACGCATTCATCTGAACGTAATGGAATAAAAATATAAGTTTAGAAACAAAAAGAATTATTTTAAAAGCGTACAAATATTTTTATTTTCAGTTGCAATTAGATTTCGGACAACTCAATAAAGTTTACATAAAACCTCATTTAATATTGTTTATTAGATTATTTCAACATACAAAGATTCGGACAAATGACACACTAGCAGTCTCAATAAACGTTTAATCATTTTTGCGTCGAATTAGATATAATAAAGAATTAAAATTTCTAAATTTGAAACATACGGATTCTTCGTTATTCAAAATTATAAAACTTGCTTTCAATTACTTGCAATCAACAAAACAGTGTCGAATAACATGCAATAGGTCTTCTCAATTAAATAAAATAGAGTTTTCTAAAATTAATATTTCATCTCAACTTATGGTTCTTAAATTTCATCTGTGCGTGGAAAATTTACATTTAAACTTCATGTAAATGAAATTCAATTTAAGACTAAGAAGAAAAATACGTACTAAAACTATTATTGAAAGAAATCTGGAAACGTCAGTAATCGCATATTCAAATTTTAAAATAAAATAGTGTAAAAACTTCGCATTGCCATTTGAAATCTTTTGGGTGTTCTTATTCCTCTTCCAGTTCTTCCCAAAATGTTTCGGAAATCAAACCAAGAGATTTTAATGTTTCGAAATACCTAAGAATTAATCTGTGAGATATATCGGGTGCATCCAGTACACCACACAAAAACGAAAATGTAGCAATCAATGATAATTTTGTACTGACATTTATAAGTGAGTATATTCCCTCTTCACTAACATACGATTTTTCCATTACTTCTTCACAAAATTCCCAATGTTGCTCTGCAGAAGGATTCTGTTCCGGAAAACGTCTTTCATATTTTTCAAAAATACTTGCGCCAATAAGGTCTAAATAGACCTTGAATACTTCTCGTATTGGATTGTTGAAGGGAGAGTCGTGGTTCTGATAAACAAATATACCACTAGGCGTCCAGTTGACTCCAGGGAAATATTCACACAAAACGTAACGAATAGCATCTCTAGCAAACATGAATTCCGGGCCTGGGATAGTCATTTGTTCCTGTAATTCAATAGGAAATATTTTCGGGGAAGTTAATGTTTTATACTTCTATTTTGTCCAGCTGAGTCCTTTTATTTTCGCGATGGCTGATTTTATTGGCTCTATCGTTTTATTTGGCGAAATAACCTCCAAAATATTTGTTGGAAAGAACAAAAGTCTAAGACATTGCTGAACTTGATTTTGTATGACGTCCTATGAAGAGTTCGAGCATCCAATTAATATTCTGGTTCGAAAATTGCCTTGTCAGCAATCTGTTTTTGCAATTAAGTAGGAAATAATTGTGGAACTGTTAACTTTTTATACTTGTATTTTGTTCAAATGATTTTTTTTATTTCAGATAAGGAGCGCAAGTGTCCTATTTGGCGATGTATCGCCCAAAATACTTAACTTTAATCACTAGGTTACAGCCGTCATTTCTACACACAGTGTATCTAAGTTCATAGTACTTTTTAGAAGGCTTAAATTATACAATCTTCTGAAAGACCTATATTAATTTGAATAACAAAAATATACCATGTCCATATTGAATACTTAAAAGCTTTAAATGAAATCTAGATTGAATTTTGTTTTTGTTTCCAGAAAAATCCAAAAAATTGAAAAAAGTCTTCTTTAGGTACCAAAACAAAAAACTGGAGCATGAATTCAAATGAAAACATACAGTGGTCATTTTTTTAGTCTCGTAATTATAGCCGTATCGTTGGTTGGAGTTCTCATGCCACATAAGATGCGGCATGTATCGGAGATTGAGCACGGTCAAGGACGAGACAAAAATTACTAAGTTATCCGCCAATACCGCACAAGTTCTTTCCGAGTGCGACTTTAATGAACTATCAATCAAACAATTCTTTTAAAGGACCGCAAAGCCCAAATTCCTCATAAATTCAAATCTCTCTCATGACGAGGATGAACAGCCGAGTTAGTTTAGTTTAGTTTTCATTAACGTCGCACTAGAAGCAACGTCTTTAGCGGCCAAGTATGGAACCTGCGGAACAGCTGAGTTGTAAATACCTGTTCACCTTTTATCAAGAGGACTGGCAGACGAAACACAATAAATACCCTTCCATTCCTTAACATGACCAGTCTTTATTGGAAAAATGATTCGACTAAGAATTTCTAGAGAAGCATCGACAGGAACGAGCCAAAGACCATGATGACGCGTCTAATCACGACTGCCTGTCAGAATTTAATATTACATTTTTGAATAGAATTTAAAGTGAGTGAGTGAATGTAAAATTTATTGGCGCAAGAGACAGATATGGCTATGCTGCGCCAAACAAGATTAAACTGTGGTCTAGACGTGAAGTTGAAAAAAAGGTAAAAATGGATGACAAGAAGGAGGGTCGAAAATAGAGGAAGATCGCTAGGGTATCCCGGGAGTGCGCCACCCGTGTTTACCAAAGACAGTAAACCCCATGGGAACGAAAAAGATCACTAAGGTGCCTCGGGGTCATGATGCCCGTACTTACCTGAAGAAGGTAAGTCCCTGAGGTCCCCTGATATAATCCCCAGGGGCAGGGTGCCCGGCTATACCCCCAGACGCTGGGTACCCATTTTAGTCGACTTTTACGACATGCATGAGCTACAGTGAAATTATTCCGTCATCCCCGGTCACCACACGGGTCGAATAGAATTTAAAAAATCAATCCCAAAATTTAAAGTCGTAAAAAATCGTTAAGCTCTTAAAGATTCTTTAGAAATTCTTCGAATTATTTCTGTTGCTCAGATATTAGTGGACAGAAGTTAAAATGTATTTTCTTTTAATCATTTCTGTGATTATCATCGAAAACGGACAGCTATTTTATCGCTAACAATTAATTAAATGAAGAATGGTTGTAGCTTTTTTAGGATACTTTATATACTTCAAGAAAGTTTTCAAATATTAATGCAAGTCTTATGCTTCGATACATATAGAAATCATACAATAAATTCTGTTTAATTTGTGATTACATATTAATATCTCTCTTGAAACCAAAATGATTGTTACTGGTGGTGGATCTCGTATTCTTAAGCATCGGTAAAGTGACGAGATTAACGCTTGAGCTCACATCACTCTTTTCAAATTTACAGACTGAGCGAATAGGATGACTTGAATCACCAAAAGATTTAATGTGCATAAGGTCAATTGCAAATATACCTAGCCTTTTCTTTTAAGTGAGACTCAAGAAATACTCTTACCTTCTACATTCAAAAAATTCTGCTACTATCTCAGAACCTTCGTAGGGACTAGATGAGGTATTGGTCTAATTCTAAGTATGAATTTCGGATTAGCATTATTTGTCTCAATATAAATTATTATATTAATTTTCCGCAACCATAATACCCTCAGTTTATTTCATTTTATATATATGTTATCATGTAAAGGCATCAAGACCCAAAGGATCTATAATTATCTTTTTTCTATTTTATGGGGTTTAATGTCTTAAGTAAAAATGCCTGGCGCGCCTTTTTTTGTCAACTAATTTTCATCTTTTTTTTTCTACTTTTAAACGTCTAGATCACAGTTGTACCATGTTAAGCACTAAATACCATATTTGGCTCTTGTGCCATTACTCTTTAGCATCTCACTTGCCCACCTCATTGGTTACTCAATTTTTAACTAACTGTGTTCCGTCGCCTGTTTATTTCTTATGAAAATGTACCCTTCCTGTACTAGTGGCTCAATTACATGTGCAAACAACTACGTATTTAAATGTACCTTTACCAAGAAATGTAATCTTGTGTGTTGAGCAGGTAATTCAAAATCCTCTCTTTTATGTTGACTTCTTACTTATTCAGTAAGAATTTTGAAAAAAGCAAACACTGATTTTTCATATGAGAAATATTTTTGTACAAACAAATCTTATAAAATAAATAATTTAGGATAAGTAATTATTAATAAATATCTTGTCACATTATAAATAAAAAAAAAAAAAACAATCTGTAATTATAGAAGTAATATTTCGCTTGATCAAAAAATTCATCTATATTTTTGTTCAAAGAAATAGGTACAAATATATGTATTAGAAATTGATGCATTTATATAGCAATTTATTAAAAAATAATTAAAAAATATAACTGTATAACTGAACTGAATTGAATAATAATAAACTGAAGAGGTGTGCTCGATCATAAGACAGCGAGGCACCTTAGTGATCTTTTTCTTTCCCATGGGGTTTACTGTCTTTGGTAAACACGGGTGACGCACTCCCGGGATACCCTAGAGATCCTTCTCTATTTTCGACCCTCCTTCTTGTCAACCATTTTTACCTTTTTTTCAACTTCACGTCTAGACCACAGTTTAATCTTGTTTGGCGCAGCATAGCCATATCTGGCTCTTGCGCCAATAAACTTTACATTCATTCATTCATTCATTCATTCGATCATAAGACAGACAGTTGGAGTGGTCGGAAACCTTTAGTTTTCAAACAAAATGTTTCAACTGGATTGAAACAATTTTCCTATTTTATTTGGTTTGATAATGAACGGTTAGTTTTGTAAATTTTCATTTGATTTCGTACTGGGAGAAAAAAATATTATTTTCTATTTTTCAGTTAATTGTTTACTGTTATACCACATAGAAGAACTGATTTTAAAAAAAAAATGTAATGTCTTTGTTGATTTCCTCTTTTTTGGTATTAATCTTCAAAATAGATTTTAAAAAGAACTTTCGAGAATTTTATTATTGATCATTGCATAGTCCACCCATCTGGGATTTGTACAAAATTTCAGGACTCTAGCTAATCTAGAAGTGAGTGAAGAATGGATGAAAATTATGTGCCAAACTGATATATAGTGCAAGGTAATAAAAATAGTTTGGAAAAAAATATAAATATCGATAAGTGTTCTTTTCAAACTATTTTTCAATTTTTAATTATACCACTACAGTTTTAAACCAAATTCATAAAATGAGTTGAATTGTTTAATATACGTTTTGTTCCTGTGTTAAGTTTTAGAATACTCTAAAAGCATTCGAGCTAATTTTCCATGGAGAAAGGAGCATCGCTATATACTAGAAAAATAATAATAAATTTCAAGGAAAGAGAAAAATCATTTCATTAAATAAGGATAAATGTCTCAAAGATGTCGTTGCTCGGTCATGGAAATCATTGACAAGTATATAAATGAATAAGGAATTGAGAAAACAAGAACACCAACACGGTTTATGGATTCAGAAATGACAACTGTAGTATGAGAAATCATAGAAAATTCATCTGCAAGGATCATAACAATATCCCAAAAGGTTCAAGTCCAGTATAGAGTGTCCCTTGGCAATTGTGTCAAAGACTTAGCGACTTAGAAGAAAGGTCGCGAAAGTAGCGCTAAGTAAATAGAGACGCCAAGAAAAAGTTACGAATGAAAAGCTAACTGAAATTAAGTTTTATCATAACCTAAATCGCCACATTAAATCGTTACCGATTGCCTAAATCTTCTGGAAACCCCCCATAAACCGCCGTAAAATATCTTGAAATATCAAAGTGAATGAGTGATAGTGAAGTTTATTGGCACAAGAGCCAGATGCCATACTGCGCCAAACAAGGTAAATCTGTGATCTAAACATTAAAACAATGAAAATGGATTGGTCGACAAGAAGGGTCAAGTGAGAAAGTAAAGTTTATTGTTGCAAGAGCCAGATATGGCTATGATGCGCCAAAAAAGATTTAACTGTGGTCTGGACGTGAAAAATAATGGAAGAAAAGACAAATTGGTTGACAAGAAGGATGGTCGAAAATAGAGAAGGATCGCTTGGGTGTCCCGGGGGCGTGTCCCCCTTGCTTGGAATATCAAAAAGTCAATATATCCGATTAGTATAAGAAGGACTTTCATTGAAAAAGGCTTACAAAGTAAATTCTGCCTAGTTCCATTCCTATCTAAAACAAACCAAACAAATATTTGCAATTTACAGGAATAACGAGGAATAAAATTTTTGGAATAACATTTAGCGAAGTAATTTTTTTTAAAAAAAATTCAAATTTGAATCAATGTAGTAAACTTTTGGAGATTGAAAAAATTAGAGATAAATATGCAATTTAAATAACTAAAATTAGCGCTGCCTGCATTATGGTCTCGGGTTTAGTTTAGTTTAAATTAATGTCGCACTTGAAGCAACACGAGGGCTATTGGCGACGGACCTCGTAATTTTGAACCACGGTCAAGTGACGAGGGCGACACCTGAGCTGGCGTCCCCCTCTCCTAACATCCACTCCACGCCAATAGGAGGACTTTGGGCTCCGACAGATTTAACGTGCATCAGCCCTGGCTACACGGCTGGTCTTTGGTGGCCAATGATCGAACCCGCGACTGAACGAAAACCGCCGGCCGCGAATCCGAAACCTTGACCACTAGGCTACTGCGTCCACATTATGGTCTTGGGATGTATGGTAGTAGCAAGTATCAGGAATTTTGTACTTATTGAATCTACAATGATCTGACAAACTGTGTTGTTAAAAATTGTAGTCTCTAAAATTGAAAAATTGAAATTGTCACGAATTTTGATCTTACAACATAACTATCCCGAAAACGCAAAAAAAATTTAAGAAATTGTTACTTTACCGGGCAACAAAGATCTTGAACCACTCTTCCGGAATACCAGACCTTTACCTTACGGACCAATTATAGGCCTATCTTGAATAAAAAAAAAATTACATCAAAAAACAATGCCGAATAAAGAACAATTGAAAAGCACTGACATGAAAGAATGGCTCTAGTTTTAGTTTTTATAAACGAAGCACTACAAGTAACACGTGCTATTGGCGCGGACCTTGTATTTTTGAACCTCAATCAATTAAGGCACCCCCTCTCCTAACTTCCACACCACTCCAATGGGATGATTTTAGCCCCGTCGGATTTAACGTGCATCTACCAGGGCTACAAGGCGGGTCTTTGGCAGCTAAGGATCGAACCCGAAACTATAACCACTAGGCTAACGCGGCTACCATGGAAGAATGGCGAAACTTCTCGCACGAATTGATGAAAAAAATTGCATGTATGGAGTGGTGTCCATCTCTGGAGCGTTGAAGTAGGAAAAGAAACCCCAAAGGAAAGCAGAAGAAATGTTAATTGTCCCTTTTCTCACCTTATTTTTCTCACCAATATTCTCTGCTTATTTTTTGACGCGTAATATATTTTGTACACTTTAATATACATGGAATTATTTTTTGTTACATGTTTTAATTTAATATTTAAAAGTTATTAAAATATCCTTGAATAAGCTCCTAATTATATAGATTTATTTTATATCGTAAGTTCATAATATTTTTGCTAAGAAAAACTTAATAAATAAGTGGATGTTTCTTTCTTTTTACTCTCTTTGTATATGTGTTGATTGTCTTTGTTTCTATTCTTAGGCCTATTGCTCTAGTAAATATGTATTATTGAATTTTAGGAAAATTTAAATTTTCTTACAATTATTTTTAACCCGCAAAGTTATTCCTTGTTTCTATAATTTTGTTATATCATTTTTGATTAAACAATTGGTGTACAATTTTAGCTTTAGTAAAGAGGTTACGGGCTTAGGTTTTACTAGTTGGTTCTTTTTAGTGAAGCTTTTTGCAGAACTCTATAAACAAAGTATGAGATATATTTATTATTTAAAGATTTAAATTACATACATGATCATCTTTATAATAAATTAATTCGTTTATTTTTTTATACCATTCTTGATTAATTCTTTTTCTTTGAGTAATTTTCTAGTATTCCTCTTAATGCTCTTAAACTTTATTGGCCCCACTATTCTACTCTCCGCCCATTGCTATATATGCTTCTTAGCACGGCTACAGTATCCAATAGCAATACAGCTTACGGCTGCAGCATCCAATAGCAATGCGCGCTTTCGTAACTTTAATTTCCAACTTTGTTTCGGCAGTTCCTCACTCTGTCGAACGCCCAGGCGCTTGTTGCCTTGATCCCAATTTTGACAGCTTCTTACAATTAAGATAAAATTTTAACTAATTACGCTCTTTTAAATATAAATTATGATGAGAGGGTATATTTTAAATTTTAAAATAGGTACCTCGTAATTGTAGCCGTTACCATTACCGTTAAACTTTTTTGAATACATGTAAGTTTAGATAAATAGCTTACATTAGTGCGAACGTAGAAACCACATTAATATTTTATCGAGTAAAAAACACTTGCATTACTTTCGATTCGTAATATTATTACTGACTCAGAGGTCAAATTAGTCCACACACTCGAAATGCTAAATACACAAAGAACTGGATATAGAAATTCATCTAGTTGGAAATAAAGGTTAAATTACTGTTTATCAACTTGGAACTCAGAAGTTTGGGACCGAGGAATTTATGTGAATTGTACAATTTTCTTTTTTAATTATCATATATGAATTACTATTATTCATTAAAAAAGTTTTTCTTAATGTTTCAAAATCTTCCAGAAATTTAGTTTAAAAAACACAAAAGCAATGCAAGTAAAAATTTCAACAAAGCAATATTTTTTTGATATGGCTTGAAATGATTCATAAAAACAAATTTGAGACTGTATCTTTGATTTTTAGGTTTTAAAAAGAATTATTATTTAATTCAGGTCCCCTGCTTCTTTTTCTATATCTTCGTGTCGACCTCCATACTTGACCTACGATCAAAATGAGGAGGTTTGTCACCAGTATCCCTCGTGTAGCTTCTAAGGTAGAAGTTAATCAAGAAACAATCCATCATCCAATTCCTCCGTGAGTACGTAATTCGTGACCTAAACCAATGGGTCTCGACAGCCCTCCAGATTTTTAAAAAACGTGGCTTGAAATCCTTGTAAAATGACCGCAAATGAGTCTTAATAAGGTGTCATAAAGAATCATTTATTCCCATTTTGCTGTTATTAAACAAAATATGAAATTTCTTTCATTAATTTCAAAATATAGATTCAAATTTTCAATCAGAAGTACACAGATAAGTAATATTTTTAATGGTTTACAAACAAATAATTCCTTACTAATGCCGTTTATTTTTTTAAATAACCATTCTAATTATTCTGAAGAACGGTATTTTAATCATTTTGACAAAATATGTTTCGATTATGAATATTTTTGCACCTTGTGGTGACCGAGATTGGTCCACAAGGTGCAAATGTAAGACCTAAATTGTAATAGGCGACTAAAAGGACTACCCTCGGCTGTGGGTAAAACTGGGCCTTCTGCCCTTAGGAGTTATATCAAGGGACCATTCTTTCAGGTTCAGCAAACACAGGGGCTTTCAGTCGTTAAGCAAATATGGTCATCATGACCTCAGGAAAAGGTGATCTTCATTCCCATGGGGTTTATTGCCTTTGGTTAAAACGGATGACAAGACGGAAAGTCGTAAATAGTGAATTATAACCAGGGTTCCCTTGGGGCGCGTCATCTGTGTGTACAAAAGACAATACACCCCCATAGGAAAGAAAAAGACCATTAAGGTGCCTCAGGGTCATGATGTTTGCATCTACGTAAGGAAGGCAAACCCTTAAGCTCCCCTGATACAATTACACGGTCAGGGTGCCCGGCTCTACCCCCCAAACAATGGGTACCCATTTTAGTCGCCTTTTACGACATGCATGAGCTACAGTTGGACTATTCTATAACACCTGTTACCACACGGGTAATACCGTATTTGATATATATAGAGAAGTCTTCAAGGTCGCTAACCGTCCTTTGTCGATACGTTTATGGAGGTTTATGGCAGAATCATTAATCAACTAGAGATTCGTACTGTTCAGGGCCTGACGAATGTTAAATGTGTTGCGTCTGATTGTTCTCTCTATAAAGAGTGTGCAGTAGGGGTTGCCAGTTCAGCAGTCGATATCCTTATTTGACAACGATACAATTTTATAGGAAGCTGTAACTAGCGATTCTTAAAATCTAAAAGAATGGATTTATTGAATGTTGATTAGCATCGCAATCAAAAGAAACGGGAGTCTCTTGATGACGGACCTCGATATTTTAAACTTCTGTCATGTGATGAGGACGACACTTGAATTGCCACCACGTCTATCTTCCACATCCCACCGACGGGTGAACTTACGACCACGAATAGATATAACATGATACAATAACGCCACTTACCGAGTCCTTTATTGCACCATGACTCGTAGCCACTGTTCGACGAAATTGAATGGTTGATTGCACTAGAAGCAACACGAGGGCTATTGGAGACGGACCTCAAAATTTTGCACCTTTGTCAAGTGGCGAGGATGACAGCTGATCTGTCACCTCCCTTTCCAAACTTTTATACCACATCAAAGAGAGGACTTAGATCATCGACAGATTTAATGAAAATCAACACCCGCTACACTGTAAGTCTTAAGTGATATAAAGGCTCGAATCTGTGAGTAGACTAAATCTGCTAGCCACGAGTCCACTGCCATATCCACTAGGCTACCGCAATCACAGACTAAATAAATAGAGCAGAATTTTAATTTTTTTTGCAGAATTAGAATTTTTCACTTAACTCCTCTCTGGTTTAGAGTATTTGAATTTTTACTCTCCATTTTTTTTTTCTTTTCAATTGTACAAACATTACTATTGCAATTTAAAATTTTGGACTTATAATATTTGAATCTTTTATGGAGTCGAAAAATAAGGTAAATAAAATGAAAAAATAAATTTTACTTAGAATTTTAATTTAAAAACTGCATATGCTATATCTTTCAATATTCAAAACACTACATAAAACCTACTGAGAAATTACCAATTAGTGTCTTATAAAAAAAATTACGACCTTGTGTCAAAGAGCTATCTAATATTAAACAGTTTAGTAAGTAAAGGCTGATACAAACCCTGAAATTTAAATAACAGAAAATCTTGCCAGAGACTTACCTTGTTTTTATGAGTACCATTTTTATGGCACGAAGAGGGCTAAGCGTCCTTTTCTTCCAAATACGGGGTTTAATATTTTAGTGAAAACGCAACACACACAATAACAACATGCAAAGTCTAATTGATATTTATTTTAAACTTTATTTCATCCCACTTCACTATATCTTATATTAAAATAATTTATTAAGAGACATTCGAAAACTATAAATTTAATTACCTATTTTTGGGCGATACCTCGCCAAATATGACAATTGTGCCAATAAAATCAGCTATTTCAAAAATAAAAGGTCTCGGCCTGGTTAGCCCTCATGATGTTTGTCATTACGATATAAATAAGCAATTACAATCTACATTCAGCTGAACATAGTAGAAGAAGAAAGTTTAATATCACGAAAAAAAAATTCCTGTAGTACTGCCGGAACCAATGTCTTCCGAATTCATTTTTGTTAGAGACGTTATTCGATACGTTTTGCTGGAATATTGTCCTGGAATCAACTGGAAGCCCGATGGAATATTTGTTGACCGCCAGAACCCCGATTCGCCTTTTAACCTTGAAGTAAAAATATCACTCAAGAAGTATTTAGACATTTACAGGTGCAAGATACGTCAGAAATATTATGAATATTTTCTCGAAAGAAATTTTTCTGCTAAGAAACATCGGGAAATCTGTGTGGAAATAATAGAAAATCAGAATAATACTGTAGATTTAAAAGTAATTGTTTTAGGATTGTGTTTAATTTTATCATTTATGACTGCCCTTTCGGTTTCTCATGGTATAACGGAAGCACCTTATATATCACATGCATTGATTGTTGAATATTGCCAAAACTTGAGATATTTTGGATTTATTAGCTATACATTTTGGAGAGACTTTCAATTCATGTGCAAAGAATTTTTGTGTTAATCACAGAGGAAAGTTTTAAAATGATTCAATGAAATCTAAAATACGATTTAAATTTTCAAAGTTTAAATGATATTTCAAGACATTCTTGTGTAATTCTTGTATAATAATGGCTTTGGTACGTTTTTTATTTTTATTTTTACTTAAATTTTTAGATACGTTTCTCGTTATATTAACTACAAATGTAAATCATACTAGTAAATTTTAAAAGCTATATTGTTGGGATGTAAAGTTAAGAAACTTCCATTTTGTTTAATTCCCAATATTTTGATTACTTCGCGTCTTTCCTGTTAACTTGGCATTTATGATTCAAAGTAATCAAAAATACAATGAATTTGAATATTGATGGATATGAAAGTATCATATTTTGTAGCTGTTTTCTGACTTTGCATGAAATCTACTTAATTTGTTTTTAACTTGTGATTTCTCATACTCTGAAATCTTTACAAGTTCAATTATAAGAATAAAAAACTTTTTAAGAAAACATTATAGAATGTTCTAAAATCCCGTTACAATAAGTACAATTGGAAATGAAAATGTTTTTGTATGCATTCGAAATAAACATTTTAATTTTTTATAAAATGTGTTGCAATTTGTACTCAAACATGTTCGGATGAATGCGAAAAATGTTTCCGAAAGGGAACTGCGCTTACCATTTAACATTCATCATATAATTGACACTAGATGAGAACAAATCCTTTAAAATTGATAATTAGTATTGAAATTCAAATTGGGTTGAAATTTAAATTTTTAGATTAAGAAATTTATTTCGATTTAGGTGTTGAAATGAGTGGGTGTAATAAAGCGTTAATAGTGGGTCAAAATTAATTTTAGATTCTTTCTTTATTTCAATCTGATTTCATACAACCTATTCTATTAATGGAAGATGGTACTCAAGTGTAATATGGAAAGGAAGGTATTTCTTTGAATTATGTCCTGAGGAAAACCTTCTTTTGAACTTTACATTCCTGAGATTCATGGATTGAAATTACAATTTTAATTGGAACTGTAATTTGAGACTATATGTAAAACGAGTGTAACAAACAATTTAATTAAAACCTTTTTATTTAACACTGTGGTATAAATTTAAAATAAATGGTACAGATTTAATTTGATTTTAAAAACACGAAAAATAAATTACATAAGAGGTTTTGTAACAAATATGAACTGTTTAATGCAAGTAAAAAATAATCCGGGAAGTAAATAATATAAGAAATAAACCCAATGGAGACCGGGTGATTGGGGTGTGTATATGTTGGTTTGATGGCAGAAGAGAAGGAAGATAATATATTTAGAGATTATTTTCTTTATTAATGGACTCGCAGCATTAAATTTTTCATTATGATTTAATGATTCCTTTCATTTGAAAAGTTGAACGATATTTCATTTACAAAAGGATATCAAACGAATACAGTTCCTGTTTGATGTAAGGATTGAATGTTTTATTATATCACGCTCGGAGCATTGAGTATAAGAATTTAAGAGAATTTCCAATTTTTGTATTTTAATTTTTCAGCATGATACTGTTCTGTCAATTTATCTGTGTTTTATTTTTAAATATTTTAATACTTTAAGCTGAGTTCATATATTTAAAAGAGCAAGATACACTTCTAAGAGTTCGAGCAAAAGAGAAATTTAGTATTACACAAAAAAATCTATGAAAGAAAATAGGACAAGAGTTCTGAATTTTAAATTACCAAAGCAGGATTCTTAAAAACAAGTCCGTTTATTTCATCAAAACTTCTTTTTGTAATTATAAATTGATTGAATGGAACTTTGATATTAATATCTTCTCAATGATTTAAATACACGTATGTATAATGTAAATTTATATTGAAAATAAAATGGTACACTGAATGAACATGTAATAAACATAATATACGCATTTTTCGTAAGGAATCTAATAATTTGAATCCCCTAATTTAAATATGGAAATATTATTTTGTTAATTAAGAAAATGTAATCGTTTTTTACAACTTTACAATTTCTCACTGTTTGCACATGATAGTCTGGGGTTCATTGTCGCGGGCCCGAAACCAGCTTTGTATCCGTAAAATCTACTCGGGTGTCGTCCACTGCTCTTGGCCAAGGTTCAAAATTGCGAGTTCCATCGCCAATAGCCTTCGTGTCTCTTCTGTGTGCGACATCAATAAACATTTTCATCACATCACATTCGTCAAGAGACGGGGATGACACCAGAGATGGAATCCCTCTCTCCACTCCTCCACACTACGCCACTGAGAGTACTTATAGCCTCATCAGATTTAACGTTCGTTCAATTCCGCTACACGATGGATTTCTTGTGGCATCGTGACTCGAGTTTGCGATTTGACAGCAAGAATGCTGGTCACGAACTTGCGACCGTTTAAAAACTCTGCTCCCTCGACTTCAAGAAATGCAGAAGGAAATTTTTGAATTTACTGAATGTTGTTAAATACCATTATGTATTATTTTTAATTGTGTCAGAATGGCTTAGTTCTGTTTGTTATGTTTTAAAATTTGAATTTCCTAATTTCTGGGGAGTGAATTTTCATCACAGAAAAGCTAAATAGTACGTTGTAATGCTAATTTTATTTTGAGAAGAATATCCAATAAAACTCAATAACGCAATAGTGTTGCTTTGCTTTTTTAATAATTTAGTCCAATACTTTGAATGTAAGGCGTGATATCAAAATTTCAAAAAATTGAGAAGAATTATAGGAGTGTCTTGGCACAGGATTTTTGAAATGCATATTGAGAAACTAATATTGAATATAGATGCTTTTTTTTAAAAGTGATATGAGCACAAAATACTCTTAATTTTTGTTGTTGTTGCATTTTTATGGAAATCAGTACATTCGATCTTAAAATATTTCCAGTTCTTTAAGTGATGTTTAAAACACATATTTCAATATTTATGAAGTTATTAATGTACATGTAAAAACTTTATTATAATTAAGCATTTTAGGCTATGGCTTTTAAAAAACTACATATATTTAGAAATAATTAAATCTAATGATAAAGCGTCTGAAATCGAATATTTCATGACATAGAAAATCTTTTGAATGAAAAATATTTTTTTTTGAAAAACATTCAAATTCATTTTTGTCTGTAAATATTTGAAGGAATTAGCAAAGTATACAAATTTTCAATCATGTTTTTTTTTTTTCTAAAAAAAAACGTTTTATGTAATAATAATATGATTTTAAAATATATCATCCATAGCCTGAAGAATTTTTCATGAAATTATTTAATTTGAATACCTCAATGAAACACAAAACGCAATGAACAAAATGAAACAAAATTGACAACCTCAATGAAACACAAAATTATTTAATATAAACAAGTCATGAATTATTATTTAATAATTATTTCCTATTAAACAGCATTCAAAAGTATATTGATTCTTAATGCGAAAATTAAGCTAATTCATTAAAAATTGCTTTTTCAACGATTTTGTCAGAAGTTGATACATAAATGATTGTAGTCTTTTTTTAAACCCAAAGTAAAATGTGGCCAACAATTCGAGCACACCTTACTTTTACTTGATAAGTTTAGTTTAGTTTTTAACGTCGCACTAGAATCAACACGAATGCTATTGGCGACGGACCTCGTAATTTTGAACCATGGTCAAGTGACGAGGACGAACCTGAGCTGGCACCCCCTCTCCTAACTTCCACTCCACACCAACGGGAGAACTTTCGGCCCCGACAGATTTAACGTTCATCAGCCCCGGCTACACGGCGGTCTTTGGCGACTAAGGCTCGAACCCGCGACTGAACGAAAACCGTTAAATCTGTACGTTAAATCTGTTCGGGGCCCAAAGTCCTCCCTTTGGCGTGGTGTGGATGTTAGGAGAGGGTGTGCTAGCTCAAGTGTCGTCTTCGTCACTTGACCGTGGTTCAAAATTACGAGGTCCGTCACCAATAGCCCTCGTGTTGCTTCTAGTGCGACGTTAATAAAAACTAAAACTAAACTTGGCTTTTATGATTAACTCCAAAAGCCACGGTACCGATTGAGACAAATGTTTGCGGGTACCTGAAGTTATTTTACCCCATTTTACTTGCAACAATTGTTTTTAATGGGATTTGTTCCTAAATTTATGATTTTGACCGTTGTTTCAAGTGTGGTCTGTATATTTTCAAAGGCATTTATGTCGGGGGAACTGGTTATATATATGTAACTGCTTTTTACTATGAAAATGACACCTCAATTTGACGTAACGTGTTATGAGTTTGGAATCGTTATCCTCCTCGGAAATTAAATTTCCATTTTAATTCAGATTTTCAGCACTTTCCTTTAGATTCTTCCGAATTGTTTCCAAGAGTAAACAATTTGGTTCCTAATGCCATCCATAAAAACTAAATTTCTTCCCCGAAGGGAACCATACAACCCCAAACCATGATGGAGCCACCACCATATTTAACTGTAGGACGTAATTATTTTGGATCCAAAGTAGTATTTGACTTTCTCCATACGCTGCGACGGCCGTCATTACCAAAAATGTTAAATTTACATTCATCCCGAAATATAACTTTCTTCGAAAAGTTATTGGTCTGAAATTGATGAGTTTTTGCAAAATCTAAACACTTTTTCTGGTTTTGGAAAATAGTGAACAGTTTCTTTCTAAGAATTCGACTTTCATATCCCCAGCTTGTCTAATTACATTTTGCTCAGTTTCTGCACTTACGCTTCTGCATATGATTTGAGAAGTTTCCGCAACAAGTTCGACTGCACTTACTCTAGGATCAATCTTAATTTCTTTCAAAATTTTCTTTCTTGCGACAACACTCAGAATTCCTTTTCCTTCTTAGTTTATTTTCAATCAATTCATCATTTCTAAATTTTACAATAATTTCCTGGACACAAGTGCGACTTCTACTAACATTTTCAGCTATTTCATGATAAGGTTTTCCTTTTTTTTTTTTTTAAAAAAAAAAAAAACTTTAATACGAATATCTATTCATCGATACTGGTTTTTTTCCAAGGAGTCACTTTCCGATTAAGTGTTTGTTTTTAAGTTCCTCTAACAAACGTAAATACACAAAAATGATCCATGAAAATGTTTAAGATATGAATACGCAAAATTAAATTAAAATAGCAGTCAAGTAGAAAATATTTCGTGGTAATTAAACATATTTTTCATAAATATATTCTAAATATTTTTAGGTGAAATCCCACATATGTCTATTTAAATTGCTTCTAAAACCTTTCGATTTAGAAGTTTTTTGTCGATTGTTCTTTATTTCAATTTTAAATTTAACCATTTTCTCTGCGCAAAAATAAAAATATATTTGCACTTCTAGGTAATGTGCTATTTATATTAAAATTTGGAATGATGAACTAAACGTAATTTTTATTCTCAGTTGTTTGCGCTACTGTACGTTCATCTCGCCTTTTGTGACATTTATCCCAGTAACACAAAGAATATACAGAGCAGAGGTGAATGAATAGCTAAAGGGGCTATTAACGAAATAATCAAAAACCTCCTTCAATGTACCAAATAATGTACAGTGGCTCAAACAATTGAGGATACACCTTACTTTCACTTGATAAATCCAACTTTTAATGAAAATAACACATTAACTAGAATAGAAGACGTATTTTTACTTTTACACGTAATAAAAGGGTTAATTTACAGTAAAAATAACGAAAATCAACAAAAAAATATCTAAAATTAAAAGTTTCACAAATATTTGAAGTAAACATAGGCAGATCTTTACCTCAAAAAATTAAGGATACACCAATGAAATTTTTTCGATATATTACATGCATAGACAGTATCAGTATTTTGTTGCATGTCCTTTGGCTTTTATAATGTCCTCCAAACGTCTTGGTACCGATTCGACCAATTCTTTAGTGGTATCTGGAGATATTTTACCCCATTATTCTTGTAACACTTGCTTTAAATGGGCTTTGTTTCTATTCTGGTGTTTTTGGACAACTGTTTCTAGTGTGGCCCACAAATTTTCTATGACATTGATGTCAGGGGACAGTGGCGGTGTGTGCAATTGCTGTTTACAATGAAAAAGACACCACATTTTGACATTACGTGCCGTGTGTTTGGGGTCGTTGTCGTGCTGAAATATAAAATTTCCATCTAAACCCAATTTTTGTGCACTTTCTTTAAGATTGTTGCGGAGTATGTCTATATAAAGCTTATGATCCATTATACAATCTATAAAAACTAAATTTCCTACCCCATTTGCAGCCATACAACCCCAAACCATGACGGAGCCACCACCATGTTTAAATGTAGGACGTAAATTTTTTGGATCCAAAGCGGTGTTCGGCTTTCTCCAAACGGTGTGACGACCATCGCTTCCAAAAATGTTGAATTTACTTTCATCACTAAATATAACTTTCTTCCAAAAGATTTCTGTCTTCAACTGATGAGTTTTTGCAAACTCCCAACGCTTTTTCTGATTTTGTAAGCTTATGAAAGGTTTCTTTCTAGCTACTCGACTGCTATATCCAGCAGGTCTAATCACATTTCTCACAGTTTCAGCACTTACACTTCTGCAGATTATTCGAGAAGTTTCTGCAGCTAGTTTGACTGCACTCAGTTTAGGATTAATCTTGATATCTTTTAAAATTTTCCTTTTAGCTACATCACTCAGAATACTTTTCCTTCCTCTTTCACTCTTATTTTGAATTATTTCATCGCGTTTAAATTTCCCAATGATTTTCTGGACACATGAGTGACTTCTACCGACAATTTCCGCTATTTCACGATAAGATTTTCCCTTCTTAAATAACCTTAATATAAATTTTCTTACATCAATACTAGTCTCTTTCCGAGGAGCCATTTTCCATTTAAAATAACAGCTATATATTCTCATAACCAACTTCAAAAGACAGAAATAACAGTTGAAAAAGTTTAGGATAAAATTTCCCAAACTTTAGTAGCAAGCAAAAAGAAATCAAGTGGTAGTTTAAAAAAAAATTTCATTTGTGTATCCTCAATTTTTTGAGGTAAAAATCTGCTTATGTTTATTTGAAATGCCTCTAAAAAGGTTTATTTTAGAATTTTGTCGTTGATTTTTCTTTATTTTTACTGTTAATTAAACCTTTTGTTATGTCTAAGAATAAAAATTCGTTTGCACTTCTGTTTAAGGTGTTATTTTGATTGAAAGTTGGATTTATCAAGTAAAAGTAAGGTGTATCCTCAATTGTTTGTGCCACTGTATATCTGTAGAATATTCATTAGAAAAAAAAACGAGAAAAGATAAGAATTGGTTAGTTTATTTAAAGAAGGTTCGTTAATAGGGAGGATCGCCTGTGTATCCTCAGGGCCGGGGCATGCATATTTGCCAAAGACAAGGAAACCCAAAGGGAAAAAAAGATCATTCGGGTATCATAATCACATGAAGCTACGTGTTTCATTTTAAGAAATTGGACTTTAATGTTGAGATGTAAAGCAGCTCTTTTGGATAGCTCTGTTTTATTAGATAAGTGATGCAAAATAAAATATCATCATCATCATATGTTATTGATGTGATAAAAATTCAATCGACTGAAATCAGAAAATACTTTTTCTAAATTCAATCAAACAGAACTAATCCGGATTGAGCCCAATAACTATAGTACAGGCACGGCATATCGACAACATTCATTTAATTGGTGATCTTGCGGCTGGAGTTCTTACCGTCGAATCGCGAGTTCGAGTCATGATAGTAGTAAAAACCCGCTATTTAGCGGTTCGAACGCACGTTAAATCGTTCGAGGATCCAAGGATTCACAGTGCAATGCTGTAAAAGCTTGAAGATTTGGGTGTGATCACATTCCCGTCATTCGAACCGAGGTGATGTTATTGTATATTAGCTCCCCGATGCTACTGTTAAAGGAATTAATATTTTTGAACCTTAATCAATGCAAGAGTACAACACTTGTGAGCAGGTACATCTTTCTTCGACAAGAAAATTTGATGAGGGAGTGTGAGTGAGTGTGAGGTTTAATGGCGCAAGAGCCAAAGTAGGCTATGAAGAAAATTTGATGGAAATTGTTTGGGTTTATTAATGTCGCACTAGAAAAACACGAGGATTGTTGATGACGGACCTCGTAATTTTGAACCTTGGTCAAGTGACAAGGACGACACCTGTACCGTCACTCTCCTCTCCTAACATCCCCAACACGCTAAAGGGACGATTATTTTGCCACGACAGATTTAACGTATATCCCTCCCGGGTTCATGCAGGTTTTTAAGTGACTTTAAGGCTCAAAAATACTACACGATGAAAACCGCCGGTCCCGAGTCCGCTGCCATAACCACTAGGCTTACGTGACCAAGATCTATTAAACATATTTAACATGCATCGAACGTACTTCATGGTGGATTTTCAGAGGCATCAAGGCTCAGACCCACGAAGAGATGGAACCAACATCTTCCATGGGTCCGCGACTATCACCACAGGCTCAAAATTATGAGATCCGTATCCGAAAGCCCTGGTCTTGCTCTGAAATGCGATATAAATAAGCAATTTCTCACTCATCTACTTTCTTAAATTTCTACAATTTTCTCGGAATTTTCAGAGACAAGAAGAAGTATTGGTCTAATTCTGAATTCGGATTTATTTGCCAAGAGTTTAAATTAATATAATTTTTTTTTCGTTTGCGCCCTCAGAATCGAACCTTCTTTTTGTAACGTACGGGCATCAAGAATCCCATCACCTTTTTGATGATTTTCTCCATTGAATTTGTCTTGTCTTTGGTACATTGTCTTTAGTACATGCGTTCACATGCTCCCGCGGTTCTCTAGTGATCTTTCATTTTGTTTCCACCCACCTTCTTGTCAACCAGTTTTTGTCTTTTTATATTTTTCATTTTTTTTTAAATATCTTGATCACAATTGCATTTGGATTATTGCAGTATTGTCGCATCTGGCTCTTTCGCCATTAAACTCTACTTTTTCTCTCGCAATTCTCATTCGATAGCGCAACTTTCAATCAACGATATCCTTTCTCATGCTTATTTGCGCAGATATTTATTTGAAATCGTAACCTCTTATTATCTTTGGGACTTTATTGGAAATACAGACCAGTACATGTTTCAAGTGATAAGAGCCTTCGTTGCTCTGCATCTCTTAATGACAACCAATCAATTTATGCGTTTCCTATTGCGCAGTTACCAACTAATATCCTCCAACATATATCCACTAGATAACTTGAAATTCCTTTTGTACAAAATTCTTCAAGAAAACTTCAAAACTATTTTAAATTTAGGTTTTATAATATTCAAATATCTGTTTGATACACATGATTCAAATTTTTGTGACGGGATCCTTTTTCACATTAACTTCTTTTACATGTACAGTGAGAGTTAAAAGAGAACAAACACCAATTTTTACATGTGAAATATTTCTTGACGAATACATAATTATCATGAAAAATAAAGTAATAATTAACAAAAAGATCAATACCTTGTAAATGTGAAACAAAACTGTAATTACAAGAAATATTTCATTTAACCTACTATACATCCAAATTTAAGTATAAAATAAAATAAATTATTTTTTTTTATAAACAACTGCTTCTGTGTAGCAAAAGATTAAAAAAGAAGTCAAAAATGTGAAAAAAATATTTTCTAAAGTCAGTAACAAATTAAATACAACTTAATAAAAGAATGAAAATATATCATTCCAAATTTAGTAAATGTAAAGAGTTTTCAATCTGGCTGAAATTTTTGATTAAAAACCCGAACGTAAGTTAGATATTAAGATACTTGAAGATGTTCACCATTCTTGAGTTTTTAGTCAAAAGTTTTCAACTGGGTTGAAAAGACCTAACTTTTTATATTTGTGATGATGAAAAACTGTCATCTTTTCAGAACACTTTTATTTAATTTCTTTGAAAAAAATATCATTAACTCTTTGTTACTCTTTTACCACAAAAAATTTGGGTTATTGTAAAAATGTAATACATATATTATTGTTAGTACATATATATTATTATCATTAGTTGTTGTCAAAACGGAAACTCGAGAAATGAAGTCACTAAAGTCACGTCATGTAGCGGAGTTGAACTTACGTTAAATGTGCTGAGGCTATACGTACTCGCAGTAGCGTGGTTTTAGTTTTTATTAACGTCGCACTAGAAGCAACACGAGAGCTATTAGCGACAGAACGCGTAATTTTTAGCCTCAATCAAGTGACGAGGACGACACCTGACCTGGCACCCCCCCCCTCTCTTAACTTCCATACTACGCCAAACACTTACAACTAGTTTGGAGAGTGAAGTGCCTTGTCAAGTCCCATCCCAGTCACTTGATCGATGTGATGCGAGGTGATTGCTTTTTAACCCTTTCGCTATCGGAGGGAGAAAAAAGAAGTGCTTCTCTGGACCCGCGGCTTCTTACCGCAGAGTGTCACTCTATGCCCAGACAATTTTAGATACTAAGCCTCATTCGTGAAAAAACTTCCTTTAAAATCAACTATTTATGAAAATATTTTGGTATTTACATATCTTATTTAAAATGCATTAAACTTAATATATACAAAAGAAAAAAGGATTTAATCGAAAATTGAATGTTTTATACATAAAATTACATAAAGATTCATACTTTTAAGAAAATACAAAATATATTTACATATGCTGCAAAACTTTCATTGTGTAATGATGTACCATTACATGGAATATATAAAAGATAAATCTTATTTAACTGAATGGTATATTTATAAAAAAAAATCAATGCAGACTCCAACGTTATATGTCTTACACACACATTCTGACGCTTCACGCATGATTTTGAGCAAAGGGCACATCTTAGTCCCTTTTTTTTACTTTAATGTATATGTAAAAATTTGGATTATTTTCTCTAACATTACTGTCAGATTCATTCATTATTTAGCAAATATCAGTATCAGATAAATACTTTCTTTTCGTCATGACAAATAAAAACCGACTGAATGAAATGAACAGCTGAGAGTATCTGCTACCTAAAGCCCTAGCCCCCATAAAGGGCCATAAATTATCCTTCGAACTTCTAAGTAGCAAGAAGAAAAAAAAAGGTAAACTGAAAGCAAGGACACGCTTTAAAACATGTCATTACATTTAAAGAACCGCGCCGCAATATGAGCTTTTAGCAATAACCCCCTCCCCTCCTCCTCCTGATACCCAGAAGTGAAATCCAAGCCCATATAACCTAGGTCAACATTCCAAATAACCTATCTATATAGATTTCGCGGTAATGTAACACCATCTAGTAATATTAAAAAAAATCAAATAAAACGTTCTCTTTAAGCGTATCACTACTGATACGCTGGTCTGCAGAAGGCATTCCGAAGCGTATCTATTGTGATACGTTGGGCACAGGAGAGCCACCGCGAGCGTATCAAATATGATACGCTGGTAGTGAACGGGTTGAGTCGCGTCGAGAAGTTCCTCGAGGGCTATTGGTGACGGACCTCACCAATGAACCTAACTTTCGACGGACATCCCTCGTGAACCTCAGTCAAGTGACGAAGATGATCCTTGAGCAAAGATCGCTCCTCCCCAACAGGATGACTTTGGAATTTAACAAGATATAACAGGCATCAGCCCCGTTACATGGGAATTTATCAGAGGTATCGCGCCTTCGATACTCGACGAGACGGAAACAAGGCTTGCTGCAAGTCTGGACGCTTTCCACTATTCTGTTGCGTCACGAAACCGAGGCTCAAAATTGTGAGATCCGACACCAATAACACTCGTGTTGATTTTATGTGCTCTGTTATTAAAAACCACACACTTATCTCTACGTTCTCAAAATTATAAAACTATTCTAGAATCCTTAAAGAGATTATAATAATTATTAGTCTCATTCTCACTCCGGATGAGCGGCTAAGCATTACACAGGTCTGCAAATTCCGAAAGTAAATTTCGTCATTTTGTTTGAAAGAACGCATGACACACCAGATAAAGGAAACAATTTCCATAAGAATCCACGCTCATTGCTGGTTCAGAGACGAAAGTAGAGTCAGTGGAGGAGGAATGACGCATGCGCAGAGCGACGAAGAAAATAGGGTAGCAATAGACCAGAGTGCCCGAGACGTAATTGACGACGTAGTCGGCATTGGCAGTGCGTGCTGTTATCCGTATGAATGGGCACGTCGGAATACTCTTCCATGAATACCTACAGCTCGTGTATGTTGATCAGGTCATGTCTCATCAAATGGTTGTACGTTGGTTTTGCATGTTCGATGAAAGATAGCAGAGCGTGGAGGAGGAGGATCGACGTGGGCATCCTTGTACAACCAGGTACATCCTGTACATCCCTGGGCATGCTGAGGTGGAGCAGGATGTTCGACAATTTCTTGCAACACAGGACACGATTTTTATTAAAGTGGTTTCTTCAAACTGTTTTTTTGCTACGAAAAATATCTCAATTTCGATTGCAACTAAGTTAAAAAATATTGCAATGTATATAATTCATGATGTGGTTTATTTTTTTTACGGCAAAATTTTCCTCGTGCAAAAAATATGTCGAAACTATCTTTCCGAACAAACCTCGTATTAAATTACATAGGACTTTTTAAATGTTTTTTTTTATTCATTTTAACTTAATGAAACCGGAAAGTATATTTAAGAAATTCAATCACATTAAGTCCAATTTTATTTCTAGATTTTACTTTCATTTATCGTGAAAATTCTATATGATTCAAAAAATTGTATTTTTAATTTGATTTTGAAAAGAATTCTAAAAAACGATGGATTCTCACGTTAGGTTTATGATTGACAGTCGAACTCGACAGTAAACGAAAAAAACTAAAAAAGAGAGAATGGTGACGAGAGAGTATAGTGGAGAGGGGGGATTAGTTTAGTTTTAGTTTAGTTTGCATTAACGTCACACTGAAAGCAACACGAGGATTACTGGCGACGGACCTCGTAATTTTGAAGGTCAAGTGTCGAGGACGACAACTGATCTGGCAACCACTTCTCCTAACTTCCACACCACGCCATGGAATTGCTTTGGGTCCCGACAGATTTAACGTGCATCAGCCTCGGCTACACGGCGAGTCTTTAGCAGCCGTGGAGAGGGGGGAACAAAGTAGGTTTAGAGTTAGGAGAAAATTGAGATAATAATGTCCAAATATGTTTATTTAGTTAATAGCGAATGGTAAGTAATATTACAGAATATTTTGAATGTGTTTCAAAGATTTCTTAAAGGTACAAGAAATGAATATAAATAAACTATCTGTTAGAATAGATCATGTCTTAACAACTGATTGATTGATTTTATAAACTTCCCACTTAAAGCAACACAAGGTGCTATTGAGGACAATCTCGTAATTTTATGTCTTGGTATAGCTACAAGAACGGTACCTGATTTGGAACCTCCCTATCCAAACTTCCACTTCACGCTAACGGGAGGAGTTTGAGCCTCGATAGATATCGTGCATCAGCCCCGGTTAAAAAAGCGGGTCTTTAGTAACATCAAGACTCGAGCCCTCAACTCGACGAAAACCACCGGCTGCGAGTCCAAGACCAATACAATAAACTACCGGGATAAAAAAAAAAATTAACAAGCTAAATAACTTCAATATCAGACTTGCTATTAAATCCTCTCTGCGTTTACATTCAACATT
>BMAW01004908.1:0-21060 GCA_019974015.1 Nephila pilipes | reverse complement strand
GCTACGTATTAGTTGCTTATGACCAAGATCTATTAAACATATTAACATGCATCTAGAACGCACTTCATGGTGCGGATCTTCAGAGTGCACAAGGCCTGTGGACTCACGAAGATGGAACCAACATCTTCCTGCTCATGACTACCACAAGTCAAATCATGAGACCTGTCGCCGAAAGTCCTGGTCTGGCTTCCTGAAATGCAGATATATAAAATAAGCAATTTCTACCATCTACTTTCAAATTCTTCAATTTCTTTAAATTTTAGAGACAAGAAGTATTGGTCTAATTTGAATTCGATTTATTTGTCAAGAGTTTAAATTAATATGAATTTTTTTTTTCAACCTTTCTTTTTGTAATGAATGGGCATCAAGAATCATCACTCTTTGAGTGATTTTTTCCATTGAATTTATGTCTTGTTTCTTTTTGTGTACATGGTTTTTTAGATACGTTCATTATGTTCTCACGGTGCCTTCAGAGGTAATCTTTCATTTTTGGTCAAATTCCACCTTCTTGTCAACTAGCTTTTTTAGTTCTTATATATATTTTTCTAATTTTAAATATCTCTGCATCACAATGACGGTTGCAGATTGTTGCATCTGGCTCTTTTCGCCATTAAACTCACTTTTTTCCTGCACTCTCATCTCGATATGGAACCAACGATATCCTTTCTTCTCATGCCATATTTGGTGATATTTTATTTGAAATCGTAACCTTTATTATTTTGGGATTCCATTGAAATACATCTTCTAATTACATGCCTTTAAAGTGATAAGAGCCTTCGTTGTTCTGCATCTCTTATCACGACAAACCTAATCAATTTATACTCTATTGCACAGTTTACCAACTAATATCCCCAAACATATGTCCATCATATGTCTTTAAATTTCTTTTGTATGTACCTTCAAGAAAACCATGAACTATTTTTAAATTGAGTTTTATAATATTCTCAAATATCTGTTTGATGCTAATGATTCTAACTTTTTTGTGATTTGGATCCTTTTTCACATTAACTCTTTTTACATGTATATGAGAGTTAAAAAAGAATGAAACAATCAATTTTTACATGTAGCTATTTTTTATTGAAAAACATAATTATCAAGTAGAAAAATAAAGAATTATCAGTGATTCAATACCTTGTAAAATGTGAAACAAAACTGTAATATATAGAAATATTTATTTAACCACACTAAATTTATATAAAAAAATAAATATTCTTTTTTTTTTATAAAACAACTGTTTCTGTATATAAAAGATAAATAGTAAAGAAGTCGAAAATGAGAAAAATATTTTTTCAAAGTCAAAAATAAACAAATACAACTTGTCAAAGAATGAAAATGTATCATTCCAAATTTAGTAAATGTAGAATTTTCTCAATCTGGCTGAAATTTTGATTAAAACCCGAAAGTAAAGATATTAAGATTTTTGAAGATGTCCTCACCATCTCTTGAGTTTTAAAATAAAAGTTTTCAAATTGGGTTGAAAAGACTCAATTTTTTTATATTTGTGATGATGAAAAACTGTCATCTTTTCAGAAGGTTCTTTTGATGCACTTCTTTGAAAAAATACTATTAACCTTAGAAAGTTGTTTTACCACAAAAAATTTAAGTTGATGAAAATGTAATACATATATTATTAGTACATATATTATTATTATTGTTGTCAAAATTGGAAGTTCGAGAAATGAAGTCACTAAAGTCACAATAAGTGTATGGAGGATGAACTTACAGTGGCAAATAATTGAAAGTATACACCTTTACTTTATCGATAACCAACCTTCAATCAAAATAAACACCTCCAACTAAAGTAAACGAATTTTTGATGTCAAAACATAAGAATAATTAACAGTAAAAAAATGAAGAAAATCAACGACAAAAATTCCTAAAATAAAACTTTAGAGTGCATTTAAATAAAACATAAGAGATTTTACCAAAAATTGAGGAGCTACAATAAATGAATTTTTTTTTAAGTACCACTGATTTTTTTTGCTGCTACTAATAATCTAAGTTTGGGAATTTTATCCCAAACCTTTTCAACTGTTATTTTGTCTTTGAAATTGGTTATGAGAATATGCTAATTTTAAAATGGAAAATGGTCTTGAAAGAGACTATATTGATAAGAAAAAATTTATATAAAGGTTATTTAAGAAGGAAAATCTGGTCGTGAAATATTTGAAATTGTCGGTAGAAGTCATCATGTAACCGAAAATCATTGGGAACAAACGCGATATCAACTCAAAATAAGAGTGAAGAGGAAAAGTATTCTGAGTATGAAGCTAAAAGGAAAATTTTAAAAGATATCAAGGTTTAACTAAACCAGTGCAGTCAAACTGTAGAAACTTGAATAGACCAGAAGTGCGCTGAAAACTGTAGAAATGTGATTAGGATTATGCTGGATATATAGTTTTCCGAGTAGCTGGGGAAAGAAACCTTTCATACACAAAAACCTGTAAAAGGTTGAGTCGGTAAAACCCATCAGAAGTTGAAGACACTTTGGAAGAAAGTTTATATTTAGTATTTATGCGAATTCAAATGATTTTTGGAAGCGATATCGTCACACCGGAGAAGTCGAATCGCTTGGTGGATCCAAAAAATTTATCCACAGTTAAACATATATGTGGTGGCTCCGCCCACAGTTTGGGGCCGGCACGCCTGGGGTAGAGTTTGAGATGGCACTGATCTGCGCGCCCATAGACATACTCCGCAATAACTCTTGAAAGAAAGCGCAAAATCGTTTTAGATGGAATTTATATTTCACTGACAACTCAAACACGGCATCAGCATGGTCAAATGTGGTGCCCTTTTCATTGTAAATGAAAGCAATTGCACAATACCTGCTGGTCCCCTTATTTAATAATGCACAGTACTAGGGCCATCAGAAACACCAAATCCAAAACACCAGATTTAGAAACAAGATTCATTTAAAGCAAGCAGCAAGAAGAATGGGATACATTCCGATAATACTAAAAATCTTCATTGAATCGGTACCAGTTTGGAGGCATTATAAAATGTACATTGATGCAACAAAATACTTGATCCTGTTTCATGATGTAATATATCGAAAATTTATTGGTGTATCCCTTGAATTTGAGATCTACTTATGTTTTATTTCAACATTGTGAACTTAATTTTAGATATTTTTTTTATTGTTTTTCGTTATTTTTAATGTAAAATTTGAACTTTGTCATAAAAGCAAAATATGTCTTCAGTTAATGTGTTATTTATTTAAAAAAGTTGATTTACCATGAAAGTAAGGTGATCCTCACTGTTGAGCCACCGCATGCTAAATTGCTGAGGTTATACGGTACCGCAGTAGCGTGGTTTTGTTGTTAACGTCTGCACTCAGCACACATGAGAGCATAGCGAATGAACCGTAATTTTTAGTTTAATCAAGTGACGAGGATTGACACCTTAACTGCCACCCTCTTAACTTCCTACATCGCAACACTTAAATTAGTTGGAGAGTGAAGTGTTCAGTCAAGTCCGCATCCCAGTCACTTGATCGATGTGACGTGAGGTGATTTGGCTTTTAATCCGGCCATTCGGAGGGAGAAAAGAAGTGTTTCTGGGCCTGCATGGCTTACTTCGCAGAGTGCACTCTACCGCTCCAGACTAATTTTAGTACTTTAAGCTCTCATTCGTAAAAAACTTCCTTTAAAATCAACTATTATAAATATTTGGATTTACATATATTCATTTTAAAATGCATAACATAATGATATGACAAAAGAAAAAGGATTTCAATCGAAAATTGAATGTTTAGTACATAAAATTACATGTGAATAATTATTGAAGAAAATACAAAATGAAGTATTCACATTTGTGTAAAATTTCATTGTAGGTAATGACATAATACTATATGGAATATAAAAGATAAATCTTTAATCTGGTATGAGATTATAAAAAAAACCAATGCAGAAATTATATAGCTATGTTTACACACGACATTCTACCTTTTTCACGCATGTTTGAGCAAAGGGCATATCTTGATCCTTTTTTTTTACTTAATGTTCATGAAAATTTGGATATTTTGCTAATATTACTATGTATTGCATCTATTCATTATAGCAAAATCAGTGGTATCAGATAAATACTTCGTTTTTCATGACATTTGCAAAAAACTGACCTGATTGAAACTGAACATGCTGAGAGTGAGCCTGCTCCTAAGCAGCCCCCATAAAGCCATATAATTATCCTTCGATTCCTAAGTAAGGAAGAAAAAAAAGGTAAACTTGAGTAAGGAATCGCGACAGAACATGTTTGGTTTACTTTTAAAGAAGCGCAATATGTAAAGCTTTTTTGGCGCAAACCTCCCTCCCTCCTCAACCCAGAATAAACCAGCCGCATAGGAACCCTAAGTGATAACATTCCAATAACCCTATCTATAGATTGTCACGTGATGCACTCACTTGCAGTCTAATAATTAAAAAAATCAAATAAAATCAGTCTTCTTAAGATACTTATACGCTGGTCTGCGAGTAAAGCGACCTATGTGATAAACAGCATGGCAAACAGGAGAGTTGAGCGAGTGATCAAATATGGATCGTGGTAGGAACGGGTTGACGCGTCGAATAAGTTACTTTGAGGGCATGTGAGTGACCTCACCAATGAACTAACTTCGACGGATGTAATTCTGTCAGTCAAGGACGAGCATCATTTGAGCAACCTGATCGCTCTCCCAACAGGATGACTTGAATTAACAAGATAACAGCATCAGCCCCGTTACATGGAATTTATCGTATCCGCTTTCGATACTGCACGAGATCGGAAACAAGGCTTCTGCAAGTCTGACGCTTCAAATTACCGTGCGTCATCGAACCCGAGGCTCGAATGAGATCCGACACCAACAACACTCAGTTGATTTTATGTTCTGTTATTAAAAACCACACACTTATCTCTAGTTCTCAAAATATAAAAACTATTCTTAGAATCCTTAAAAGATTATAATAATTATTAGATCTCATATCTCCGATGATGCGCTAGTACAATAGGTCGCAAATTCAGAAAGTAAAGTTTCGTCGGTTTCTGTTTTGAGACACGCATGTATTACACCAGAGTAAAGAAACAATTTCCATAAGAATCCTACGGTCATATGGTTGAAGATGCTAGAGTCGGAGAGGAATGATGCAGAGCGAGTAAGATAAATAGGCAGCAAGACAGAGTGTCCAGACGTACGCGACTGACGACGTAGTCCTGGCAGTGCGTGTGATATCCGTAGCGAATGTCACGTCGGAATACTTTCCATGAATAGCCAGCCTGTCATGATCAGGTCATTGCTCATCCAAGTACAATGTTGTGTTCTTTGTCTGATCGAAAGATAGATACGTGAGGAGGAGGATCGAGTGGGCACCTATCCCAGACATCCTGCACGGAGCGCTGAGGGGAGCAGATGTCGACAATTTCTTGCAACACAGCAATGATTTTTATTAAAGTGGTTTCTTCAAACCTGTTTGTGCTATGAAGACTTCTCACATTCTCTGATTGTACACCAACGTTAAAATAATATATGCGATGTATATAATCTATGATGTGGTTTATTTTTTTTTGGCAAAAATTTTCTCGTGAAAATATGTCGAAACTATCTTTCACAGACCTGTATTAAATTGCAGGACTTTAAATGTTTTTTTGTATCATTTTCTAATGACAACGGAGATCATTAGAAATTCAAATCACTATTGTCTCAATTTTATTTCAGATTTACTATTTATCGTGAAAATTCTATATGATTTAAAAATGTATTTTTACTTGATTTTGAAAAGAATTCACAAAAAAACGATGGCTTCTCACGTTAGGTTTATGATTGACGTCGAACTCACAATAAACTGAAAACAAGAGAGAATGCGATTAGAGAGTATAGGAGAGGGGATGAGTTTTAGTTAGTCGTATTAACTTAACACGTGAAAGCACACTTATATACTGGCGACGGACCTCGAAGGTCCAGAATGAGACGACAACTGAGTCTGCAAACCACTTCTCCTAACTTCCACACGCTGCATTGCTTTGGTCCATGACAGATTTAACGTGTATCAGCCTTACATCGGCGAGCTCTTAGTTTGGAGAGAGAGAGGAATAAAGTAGGTTTAGAGTTGGAGAAAATTGAGATAATAATGTCCCAAATATGTTTATTTAGTTAATAGGAATGGTAAGTATGAACAGTTTTGAATGTTTCAAAGATTTCTTAAAGGTACAAGAAATATAAATAAAACTATTCGTTAGAATAGATCTAAGTTTTAAATGTTCCGATTGATTGATTTATAAACTTCACTTAAAGCAACACAAGGTATTATAACTAGCATTGGTGTTGTCTGAGCAAGAACGGTACCTGATTTGCACCTCTCATCCAAACTTCCATGCCAAGAGGACTTGAGCCTCGATAGATATCGTGCATCAGCCCCATTAAAAGCGGGTCTTAAGCATCGACGAAGTACCAACCTCGAGGAAAACCACCGGCTTGTCGAGCAATACAATAAACTACTCTGATAAAAAAAAATTAACAAGCTAAATAACTTCAATATCAGACTTGCTATTAAATCCTCTCTGCGTTTACATTCAACATTCAAATGTTACTGCGATAGCATTTTTATTCCTAGATGATGGCTCCAAGAGCATGTATTATTTCTGAGGACAAGTTTTGTGTAGTCTTTTACGAATATTCCATAGAATTTCAATAATGAAACATAAGTTTTCTTGTGAAGTAATTTTCTTTTTATTACTTCAATTTTTGAAATTTGGAGATAAAGAAAAAGGATATGACTATGTTAGTACTTGTTTTTAACTATTTTGCTTGTATTGTCTGGTAATATTTGTTAGATTATACATTGAGAATTTTCATATTTGAATGAATAATTTACGCAAAAACACTTATATAATTTTAAAACATTGCATGTTTGAAATATTGTAACATTTTCAGAAAGATTCTATTATATTTTAAGAATTGTTGTTAATCAGTTTCGAAACAGATTTTCACACGATTAATTATTTGTGTATCGACTATATTTGCAATGTTATATAGTAATCATATATTTAGTGACTTGCTTCGTGACTTTAATTCTTGAAAATATATAAGATTCGATAACTTTTAAAAATTATTTTCATATACGTAAATATTTGTACATGATGCTGAATATATTTATCGAAAATTGTATAACGATTGCATGTGTGCACCTTTTCTTTGCAGGAAGCAAAAAAATAATTTTTAGGATTATTTTTATTTGCGTTTGATCTAAGATTTGAATGAAGACTAGTGTAAACCATGTTTAATATTTTAATAGAGTATTACCATACAATTTAAAAAGCAGTATTGTAAAATTTTAAGATTTTTGGGTAATATTGATACTCTTTCTTTTCAAATGAATGATACTTGAGAAAATTTTTTTTTTATTTTATTAGTGTAAGTTAATATAATTTAAACTGCTTTTTACTTGACTGAGAAGTTATACATTTTTTTACGTCTTTTTTATATGTTTATATTTAAGATAGAAAGTTTTAAAATTTTCGACGAATTGTTGTACGTTAGTTTTTCCTTCCAATAATGCAAAATGGCTATGATAAAGTAAGAAATTATACATATTGAACACAATGTTGGTAAAAATAGCTTTTCTCCCAAATTATTCTGAAAGAATTAAAGTAAATTTTAGAGGCTTTAAGAGAGGAGTAGATATTTCAGAAAGTATTTTTCTTAAAAAGCATAGTTTTTATTAAAATAAAAATTTAATGTTTATTTTGAAGGCCAAATGTTGCAAAAATTTAAACGTTTGATGCTGCATATTCAAATTATATTCCATCCATAAACTACAACTCTCATTCATACAGAATAAATTAATTTCTTTCACTTTCGATACATGTCACAAATATTTATAAATAATTCACGAAATAGTAAAAACATTAAAAAATGTTCACCTAATAATAAAGCCAAGCATATTATCCAACCCTTTGTTTCGATTTGTGAAACAATCCAATCAATCACATTCATTCATAAAAATCCCGAGTAAAATATTTACAATGCAATGGAGTTCATAAGATTAAAATATAATATAAAATTAGTGGATATTTGCATATATAATGTTTATTTATTCAATTTAATATCTTTAACGTTGAAAGGTACTTGAATAAAAAAGTTTTTTTAAAAAAATATGCTTGTGCCAAGATGAATTACAAAGTAAAACTGAGCTTCTGGTGTTGGCGAAAAAAAAAGAATCGCTTTTGCACAAGACAACATAACGGAGTGTTAAGCTGTATTCACGATTTATAGAATGTAATTAATTTTATTTCGTAAAATCGTAGTTTTTTCCTATGGTGTCATTTTCATTATGAAAACAATTTTAAAAAGTAAAGTTTTACATATATATATATTTTATAAATCATTGATTATCAATAACAAAAATTATAGTATGTGTATGTTATTCAAATAATCAGAAATCCTATTTTTGCATTTCATTTTATATTAAAACAGATAAGTTAAAATTGAATTTTATTAAAAAATAATACTTTATACAAGAAAAATAAAAAACTTTGAGCGAAACTCAATACTAAGAAATCCTTACTAAATCTGAAATAGTATATGAAATCTACATATTCATAAATATTTCTTAGGTTCCTTAGAATGATTAATACATTTACTTCAATGTGGTCTATTCCTTTTTAAAACATTATGATCAACTTACGATTAAATTGATTTTGTTTGTAAAACAAAAAAAAAGGAATATAATTCAAAAAACAATATTATAATTGTTTTAATCATAAATCAGTATATAAAAGTTACAATAAAATTATGCATGTGATAAATAAAAATTGTTTGAACACAAAGGATTCTAGAAATAAGAAATACTTAGTCACAGGTTAACTATTCACATTTATTTTCAGACGGTTTAAAATAATTATAATGCTAGAATAACTACTAAGAAATTTATTTTTATGTGTTATACTCAACCGATAATTTAATGATGCATAACAATATTTACTCAGCAAAAACCTTCAATTCTGAAATACAAAATAAGTTTAATCAAAATATAAAGTTGAAAACGACTAAATAATCGTTAACAGATTAAAAATATATGTTTTTAGGACAAAATATATATTTGTTAACTTATATGTCATGTATACAAACAAACTACAGTGTAGAGCGAATAAGCTTAACGAACTACATTCTAACAACACAATTAAATGAGAGGAAAACAAATTATGCCTAAAAATATAAATATTATTTTCTGCCAAATATACATAAATCAATTATGTAAGAAAAATATAATATATCAATCTAAATAAAGAGTTGATGAACAAGATGTATACAGAGTTAACATGTAAACAAATCAGTCCAGGTCAAGGGGTCTGTTTTGACCAATGATAATGGATTAGGAAACTCGCAGTTAAGTAACCGGAATTAAAAACATAATCGTGAAATGAAGTTTAAGCCGGTGGCTTACTTTTTCTGAACCTCAGTTTCTCAACTATGGGTTTCGTAGTCCGGCCCAGTTATCTGTGAATACAGCCGTAAGAGACACGTCATCTCAACTCCTTTTTAAAGAGGCTTACTCCTGCCCCCTCGATGCTCATCATTCTATCTCCCGGGATACCCTAGCGATCTTTCTCTATTTTCGACCCTCCTTCTTGTCAACAATTTTTACCTTTTTTTCAACTTCACGTCTAGACCAGGGGTCTCCAAACTTTCCAGCCTTAGGGCCATATTGATTACTCCAGTAAATTCCAAGGGCCAAAACCATATTATCATTCATTGTTGCCGGTGGTAAAAAGTTGAATCAGTCCACTAGTGGTGTAAAATATGATTACTTTTTTGCCAGATGCCTCTAGCGACGGGAACGCTTTAATTTTATGCCTCTAGCGACGGGGACGATACTCATTTAATTTCTGCCAGATGCCTCTAGCGACGGGGAAGCTGATGTATTTTCCGTATCGTATGGGTATCCGTTATAATGGGGTACCCGCATCGTATCGCCATAGTAATCATTGATTACAAAAGTAATGAAATACACAAGTAATCATTGATTACTTTTTTCTTCAGTAATCGTTACTTCGGTTCCTAACGAGTAACGAGTACTCAAGTAACGAATGAGTATTTTTTTACATGAAAAAAAAAGTCCGAAAAAGTACGCCACGTTTAAAAAAGGCTGCAAATCGGACTAAAGTCCGCAAAACGGCAACACTGCATATTATTAATTTTCCTGTCATTATCTGTAATTTCTAGATGAGTCGTAGAGTACGAGCGAGCCATGAGGAGTAACGTGACAGGACATCTGGTGGACACAAGCGGAAATAGGTAGTACCTTCTATCGCTAACAGATGGCGCTAATAGCACTTACAGAATAATCTCGTTGGTTCGAGAAAGTTCTGGTGTCTTCCACTCACTTCTAGATGGCAGTAAGTGGAATATATAAGAAGGCTAGTGGCGCAACCACAAGTCAGTTCCTATGACACTGCTGTGAAATAAAATAGTGCGTACCTCCTTAAAACGTGTTTGTGCGTGTTTAAGTTTAAGACATCTTTGTAACAATATTTTGATTTGAATTGTTGCTTTTGTGTGTGATTTAGTAGAATGGAAAAGAAGCGAAAAATTGATAGTGAATGCAGAAAATTCAAAGATCAGTGGAACATTCAGTATTTCGTAATTGAGTCCAGTAACAAGGCGCTATGTTTGATTTGCAATGAAAGCATAGACGTTCTCAAAGAATATAACATTAAACGTCATTATGAAGCAAAACATTTTCAAAATTACTCAAAATATACAGGAAGTTTGCGGACAGAAAAATTCGAAGCTATGAAGCTCGGATTGAAATCGCAGCAATCTTTATTTACAAAACTCAAAACTGAACAAGAGGCTGCAACTCATGCCAGCTTTCGTGTGGCTCTTGAAATTGCAAAACGTGGAAAACCATTCACCGATGGAGAAATGGTCAAAGAATGCATAATCGCAGTAGCCGAAGAAATGTGCCCTGAAAAGGTAAATTTATTAAAAACTGTCAGTATGTCAGCAAACACTGTGGCTCGAAGGGTAGAAGACATCGCTGAAAATATATCCTCTCAAATGTTCAACAAAAATGGACATGTTGAGTGGTTTTCTTTGGCCTTGGATGAGTCAACGGATGTGTCAGATACTGCTCAGGTGTTGATTTATATTCGAGGAGTAGATAAAAGCTATGAAGTGCATGAAGAACTTCTTGATATGTATAGTATTCATGGCACAACTACTGGTTCAGATATTTTTAAAGGAGTTGAAATGGCCATTAACCAAAAGAACCTTCGATGGAAAAACTTGAAATGTATTACAACTGATGGAGGCAAAAACATGAGTGGGAAAGATAAAGGAGTGGTCGCTCTTGTGTCAAAGGCTGTAGAAAATGACGGTGGTTCAAAACCAATAGTCTTACATTGTATCATTCATCAACAGTCTTTGTGCGGAAAATGTTTGGATATGTCTGAAGTTCTGAAACCAGTCATATCAACTGTTAATTTTATCAGATCTTTTGGGCTGAATCACCGACAATTCGTGCAATTTATTGAAGAGATTGGAGAAAATGACTTACCTTATCATACTGCCGTACGTTGGCTTAGTTGTGGGAAAGTCCTTCAGCGCTTTTTTGAACTTCGAGCAGTGATCGAAATTTTTTTGAATGAAAAGCATCGCCCTCTTACTGAATTGCAAAACAACGCATGGCTGTGGAAGTTAGCATTCTATGTTGATTTGACAAAACATGTGAACGAACTGAATTTGAGATTGCAAGGAGAAAACCAGCATCTTCCTGATTTATACACTAATATCAAATCATTCCGGAAGAAATTGATACTGTTTCAATCACAACTACGAAGTAAATGTTTTTCACATTTTAAAACATGTGAAATATTCAGCCACACCACTGAGACCAAGTTTCCTATCGATTTTGCAATCGAAACTTTGAGTGCTTTGAAAATAAATTTTGATACTCGTTTCTCGGACTTTGATGCCATTGCGAATCAAATTAAGATTTTTCAGAATCCTTTTGATACTGACATTGAAACCCTAGCCCCGGAACTTCAAATGGAAATGATTGATCTACAGTGCAGTGATATAATTAAGAACAAATATCAAAACTTATCTTTGTTGGAATTTTATAAGTGTCTTCCACTGACACAATTTGATAATTTGCATAAATTTGCTCGTGGGCTGTTTTCTGTTTTTGGTACTACTTATTTGTGTGAGAAGACCTTTTCCAAAATGAAGTACACAAAAAATGTTTACAGATCTAAATTAACTGATGAGCATCTTAAATCTCTTTTAATAATTGGTACAAGTAAAATTAGTCCACAACTACAAACTATTGTCAGTGGAAAATCTCAATTACATAAATCTCATTAGTATTTCATATGTCATTATGCATGTTATAAGTTATTTTTTCATTTAAAATGTATAAAATGTTAGTTGGATTCATTTCAATAATTTGTTAGTTAGTATATAGTAACCTACAACAATGTTATGAGTAGTTATCCCTTGACCATATCAATGTAGATGTCGTATTAATAATTATTCAGCATAAAAATAGATTACTTCAGTAAACTAAATTTAATTTGCTATAAAAAATAAATATGTTCTCTAGAAGGAGTTTTCTTTCAAGTATGCTAGCTCTCCGCGGGCCGGACAAAATCTGTCCGCGGGCCGGATGTGGCCCTCGGGCCGGAGTTTGGAGACCCCTGGTCTAGACCATAGTTTAATCTTGTTTGGCGCAGCATAGCCATATCTGGCTCTTGCGCCAATAAACTTTACATTCACTCACTTACGCTCATGATTCTATAACATGCTTCTCAATATTTGTCTTGATAAAGACCTCTTATGTTTATAATATTTTTTTTTTATTTAACGATTTTTGTATTATTAATAGTGCAGTAAATATATGTATGCAAGATTAATTTCTTCATTGTTATTTCTTTTAATATAAAAAACCATTACAACATTATTTTTGAGAACCCCTTTTTACACCACACAAAAATATATAGCCAATAAATTCAATTTCTATACATTGTATTTTGGTAATATTTTTGTCGATGTCTTTAAATGGAGTTGATAATTTTTAAGAACATTTATACATTGAAAATTAAAATCATAATCGTGATTTCTGTATTTTAATCTCTATTAAAGTGCTCTATTAAAATGAAATGCTCCCTCTTCAAGGAAAAGTTTTCTGTGTCGAAAACAAAATCATACTCGGCACCTCAATCCCAACATCCACGCCAACCCCAAGAAAAAATTCAAGACACTTATTTGTGCAAAATGTATAATCTTCGTCACGCCACAAGAATTTAATTGAACAAGGTTTCATTGATTTGATTATTTTTTGAAGTAACTCATAGAAGCAGTGATAGGGCTATTGATATCATACTTTGTAGTTTTGTACAAGATCAAGTGACGAGTATGACACCTATGCTGGAACTTTTATCTCCAATTGGAGAATTCGGAGCTTCGACAGATTAAACTTGCTTCAGCTTAGCTACACTGAGACTTTTCTCATTTTTGAACTCGGACCCATGCCTCGACGAAACAGCGCTGACCACGATTTTGCGACCATAACAACTAATCTACCACTGCTAATGAACGGAAAGTTTTTGTTTGTTTCTATTAACGTCACATTAGAAGCAAAATGAAGGCTATAGGAGACGGACATCGTAATTTGAGCCTCGGTCACGTGACGAGGACGACACCTTAGCTGGCACCCCCCTCTCCTAACTTCCACACCACTGCAACGTAAGGACTTTAGACCCTAACATATTTAACGTGCATCAGCCCCGGCGGGACTTCAGTGGTGTCAAAACTCAAACCCACGACTCAATGGAAACCATCGGCCGTGAGTCCGATGCCTTAACTACTAGACTGCAGCGGCCATTTTCTTCGCTACCACAGGCAAAGAGAGAAAAGTAGGATATTATGTACGTGCTCACGTGTCCTCCTTGACATTAAGTTATGAGTTAAGTTAAGGTTTTGCTCTCTATAAGCCTTGTATGGCTTAGAAAGTAGAGCGTCAATTGAATTTCAGTAACGGGATAATCTTGAACTATTAGAAATCACGTTGGTAGATTTTCTTTTGATAATTCACGAACGGGAGGAAATAATGGTGGAGAAATAGTTATGTTGTTCGCAGTGTTTATTAAGGAACATTATTGCATATCGAACACGTTATTCCATCCTATGTCCCCCCCCAGCAAATAAATTCCAACATTTGTTGGTAGAACTGATGGTATTATGAGAAACGTTTTTTTTTTCATCTTTCTTATTACGAAGTTTTGATAAGGATACACTAAATGCAATATCCCTAAATAGATGATTGAATGTTATTCAAAAGAAAAAAAGAAAGCAAATTAAGGAAAATCAGGTTTTTTTTTTTTTTTTTTTTTTTTTGAAAATTAATTTAATTGACCTATAAAGTAAGTACATATTATTTTAAGCGCAATGTAATCTTTTTTTTTCTTCTGAAGCGAAATATTTAATGTTAAGCCCATGTCAAGAATACAAATAGAAAAGAAATTGAGTCAAATGTTCGTTTTTGGTTTGGTTTTATTAGCGTCGCACTTGAAGCAACACGAGGGCTATTGCCGACTGATCTCGTAATTTGAACCTCGGTCAAGAGACGAGGACGCCACCTGAGTGACACCCCCTTAATTAACTTCCACAACATACCAACGGCAGGACTTCGGTCCCCGACAGATTTAACGTGCATCAGATTTTTTTTTTTTTTTTTTTTTTGTCATCTTTCCCTCCTCTCCCTGAACAAGGTAAATCCCAGGGTGAAAACACAAAGGGAGAGGAAAAGACCACTGGATACCTCAGTGTAATGATACCTTTGCTTACGTCTAGATTTTAGTTTAGTTTAGTTTTTATTAACGTCGCACTAGAAGCAACACGATGTCTATTGCCAACGTAGCTCGTTATTTAGAACATTCGTCAAGTGACGAGGACGACACCTGAGCTGGCACCTCCTCTCCTAACTTCCACACCACGCCAACGGGAGGACTTTGGGCCCCGATCAGATTTAACGTGCATCAGACCCGGCTACATGGCGGGTCTTTGGCGGCCAAGGATCAAACCCGCTACTGAACGAAAACCGCCGGTCGCTTGTCCACGACCTAGACCACTAGGCTTATGTCTAGAAAGTAAGTCCCTCGTGAGGATTGTTTGAAAAAATAGCGCTCCAAAATAACACGACTAGTTATATTTCGTTCGCAAAGGTTGCGAATCCGTGACCATTATAATGCATTATTAGAAATTTTAAAAATATATCGACGATATTTTTAATAATAAAAAAATTAATTACATGTGTTGGATGGCCAGTACACGATTTACGCATTCATCTGAAAGCAATTGAATACAAATCATAACACAAAAAGAATTATTTTCAAAAGTGTACGAAAATCTTTATTCGCAGTTGTATTGATTGTCATTCCAATTTGTTAAACTCAATAATGTTTACTTAAAACGCCATTTAATCTCGTTTATTTAATTATTTTGACTTATTAAAGACTTGAACATATGACACTCCAGCAATCTCAAAAGTTTAGTCATTTTCATGTCAGAAAAAGAAAATGTGGTCTTAAAATTTCTAAATTTGACATACACAGATTATTTATTATTTAAAAATACAAAACTTGTTTTTAATTAATTCGAGTGAGTGAGTGAGTGAGTGAATGTAAAGTTTATTGGCGCAAGAGCCAGATATGGCTAAGCTGCTTCAAACAAGAATTAACTGTGGTCGACGTGAAGTTGAAAAAAAAGGTAAAAGTGGTTGACAAGGAGGAGGGTCGAAAATAGAGAAGGATCGCTAGGGTATCCCGGGAGTGCTCCCCCCGTGTTTACCAAAGGCAGTAAACCCCATGGGAAAGAAAAAGATCACTCGGGTGCCTCGGGGTCATGATGCCCGTACTTACCTAAAGAAGGCAAGTCCCTGAGTTCCGCTGATAAAATCCCCAGGGGCAGGGTGCCCGGCTATACCCCCAGACGCTGGTAACCAATTTTAGTCGCGTTTTACGACATGCATGAGCTACAGTGAGTATTCTGTCATACCCGGTCACCACACAAGTCTATTTCTAATCGATTTTAACAAATGTTTGGCGCAGCATAGCCTACTTTGGCTCTTGCGCCATAAAACCTCACTCTCACTCACTCACTCACTCACCACACAAGTCTTTAATTAATTCGAATCTCAAATGTAAAGAAAAAAATGTCGCTGAACATTAAAAAGGTCTTTCCAATAAGACAAAATGGAGTTTGCTAAAATTTATATTTATCAACTGTTATGATTTTCAAACTTCATCCGTGTGTGTGAAATTTACATTTATGTTTTATGTAAATGAAATTCTATTTAAGAATAGAAATAAAAAATACGTACTAAAACCATTATTGAAAGAAATATTTAATCGTCAGTAATCGTAGTCAAATTTTAAAATTAACATTATTTGAAAGTTTCGCTGAACTACTTCAAAATCGTATCGGTCTGTTTATTTCTTCTCATTTACGCACATGTCTTGCAATTCCTCCCAACAGGTATCAGCAATGAAACCACGAGATTTTAATGTTTCGAAATATCGAACAATTAATCCGTGAGTTACATGGGGTGCCTCCATTACGCCACACAAAACAGAAAGTGTAGTAATCAATGATAAATCTAAACACACCGCTACAAATTTGACTACCACATCTCTAGGAGCACACGGAATTTTTATCTGTTCTTCACAATATTCACAATGTTGCTGTGCTGAAGGATTCTTTTCCGGAAAACGTTTTTCATATTTTTCAAAAACACATATCCCAAATTCATCTAAATAACTCTCGATTGCTTCTTTTACTCTAGTGTTGAAAGGGGAGTCGTGGTTCTGATGAACAAATATACCAGTGGGAATCCAGATGACTCCAGGGAAATATTCACACAAAATGTAACGAATAACATCTCTAGCAAACATGTATTCCGGGCTTGGAATAGTCATTTGTTCTTGTAATTCAGTAGGAACTATTCTCGGGTATGTTAACGTTTAATACTTTTTTTTTGTTCTGCTGAGTCCTTTTATTTTCGCAAAGGCATGTTTCAGTGGCACCATCGTCATATTTGGCGAAATATCGCCCAAGATATTTACATAGAAGGACAAAAGTCTAAGACATGGCTGAACTTGATTTTGTATGACGTCCTATGAAGAGTTCGAGCATCCAATTAATATTCTGGTTCGAAAGTGACTTTGTTAGCCATCTATTTTTGCAATTAAGTTGGAAATAATTGTGGAACTGTTAACGTTTTATGCTTCTATTTTGTTCGAACCAGTTCTTTTATTTTTAATATGGAGCGCAAGTGTCGTATTTGGCAATGTATCCCCCAAAATAGTTAACCTTAACCACTAGGCTATCACTGCCAATTCTACAGAGTATATAAGGACATAATATTTTTATACGACTTTCGTAATAAAAACTACAGAAAGAATTATCTTGTGTTGAATAACTAAAATGTATTGAAAAATATAGTATATCCACATTTGCCTCTTAAAAACTGTAAGAGTTGTCCATATTTTATTTATTTTTGTTTCTAGAAAAATATTGATTTCTCAAAAGGATACTCAAACACAAAACTAGAGCGTTATTTAATTAAAAACTTATAGTAGTCATTTTCTTTTAGTTTGAGTAGTATTCGTCGTGTCATGTGTTCTATTCCTGATGCCACAAAAGATCCGGCATGCAGCTAGCTGTTTTACATTTCAGGCCGTGCTCCCAATTACTTCCTTTGGCTCTATGTGGAAATTTGGAAAGGGAGGTACAAACTGAGATACGGTAATAGTCACTTTGCAGAGACTAAGAATTACGAAGTCCTTCGCGAACACAGCACTCGAGTTGTTTCTAAGTATGACGTTTATGTACTGTCAATCATTCAATTCCAATTCTTTTAGATTTAAAGTACTGCTAAGCGCAGATTCATTGTAAATTCAAATTTCTATCTAAGACGAGGTCGACAACTGAGTTGTCAAAACGTTCTGCCTACCCTGTATCAAAAGGACTGCAGACGAAACACAATAAATACACTTCCATTCCTCAACAGGACCAGTCTTTATTGGAATAATGATTCGATAAGGATTTTCCATAGAAGTATCGACAGTAGCGAGCTTACGACCATGATGACGCGTCTAATCACGATTGCATGTCAGAATTTAATGTTACATTTTTGAATAGAATTTAAAAAATAAATCCCAAAATTCAGACTCATAAAAAAGTTGTAAGCTCGTCATTTAGAAATTCAACGAATGATATATTATATATTAATTTTCCGCATCCATAATACCCTCAGTTTATTTCATTTTTAAAACGTTTTTCTGAATTTCACTTGGTGTGTGTGTGTCATTAAATTTTCGATCGTTAATTTAACCAACTTCCCATCAAGCTAGAGCTTTGAAATTTTGGGAATCGTTCGTACTCGCCTAACAATGCAATATTTATACATTTGCGACAAGTTTTAACTAATATTTCAATAATTTTAATAAGTCAAAATATTCTTTCCTCTCGGCGCTTTTAGGATTGAGGAAAAAATTTCTTTCCCCCTCTGGGAACACCGGGCACTGCCCACACGCCACATGAGGTATCGTAAAACTCAAACTCACAAACGGGAGATAGTAAGGGTTGCTGACTTTCAGTCGGTAATCATTTGTAAGAAAGAAAGAATATTTGGCGCCGTGTCTTACCATAATAATTTTTTCTGAATTCTAGTTCCCATTTTTTTTTAATAGGATGACTTACAAACTTTCAAATGCATGTTTTGATTTTATGAGTATTATGAATTTTTTAATACGCTCACAAATGTCTCTTTTTAAGTAAATTTTAAAGTTAAAAATAACTAACAGTTTTAACTAATATTTAAATACTTTTCATTAATAAACTTTGCCACCATGTAAAAACGTTGGTTTTTATATCGAATTATTTATTTATAATATAAGGGCATCAGGACTCAAAGGATCTCTGATGATCCTTTTTCTATTTTATGGGGTTTATATATAATAAACCCCATGTAAATATTAAATAATCTAATTACAAGAAGAAATGCTTCACTTAATCAAAAAATACATCTATGCATCAAATTAAAGCGTAAAATATATACAAAAAAAATTTCTTAGAAACCTTACTTTTGTGCAGCAAAATATTAAAAAAACGAGTAAAAATTCAACTGAAAAAGACAAACTATCATCATCATTAAAAAGGGAAGGTGTTTCAATCCAGTTGCAACATTTCGGACAAAAACTGAAATTTTGTGTTCGATCATAATATAAATAGATATTTGGAGTGGTAGCAAAATACTACAGTTTTAATACAAAACGTTTCAGTTGGACAGAAAAATCTTTTCTTTTTTTTTTATTTGTGTTGATGATAAACAGTTATTTTAGTATATTTTCATTTAATTTTGTTCTGGCAGAAGAAAATATTATTTTCTACCTCTCAGTTTATTTCTTACTGTTTTACCATATGGAAGAACTAGTTTAAAAAAAAAAATGTAAAGTCATTCTTAATTTCCACTTTTTTGGTTTTAATCTTCAAAATAGATTTAGCAAAGAGCTTTTGAGAGTTTTATTTTTGATCATAGTATCATCCACCCAACTGAGATTTGTACACAATGTCAGGGATCTAGCTAATCTAGAAGTGTGTGAAGAATGGATGAAAAGTTTTGTGCCCGACTGATATACAATGCAAGGTAATAAAAATAGATGGTGAAAAATATAAACATCGATAACTTCTCTTTTCAAACTTTTTTTTCACTTTTTCAAATACCACTACAGTTTTAAAATAAATTCATAAAATGTGTTGAATTTATAATATACGTTTTGTTCCTGTATTAAGTTTTAGAATATTCTAAAAACTTTCAAGCTAATTTTCCTTGGAGAAATAAGCATCGCTATAAACTAGAAAAATAATAATAAATTTCAAGGAAAGAGAAAAATCATGTCATTAAACAAGGATAAATGTCTCAAAGACTTCGTGGCTCGGTCAAGGAAATCATTGCCAAGTACATAAAAAAATAAGGAATTGAGAAAACAAAAACACCAACACGATTTATGGATTCAGAAACGAGAATTATAGTATGAGAAATCAAAGAAAATTCAGATGCAAGGTTCATCACAATACCCCAAAAGGTTCAAATCCAGTATCGGGGGTCCCTTGGCGATTGTGTCGAAAACATGGCGACTTATACGAAAGGTTGCGAAAGTAACTTTACGGAAACAGTGACGTCAAGAAGACGTTGCGAATGAAAAGCAAATCAAAATTTAGGGTTACCATATCCTAAATCACCACATTTAAATCGTTACCGCTCCCGAAAGTCACCGATTGCTAAGAAGCGCCCTTTAACCGGCTTGAACCACTGTAAATTATCTCGCCAACATTCGAAAAGGCAGCATATTCATCAACAATAAAAATGACTTTTTTATGAGTTAAAAATATTCTGAATAACTCCATTCCTGTCAAAAACAATCCAAAAAATTATTTGCAATTTCCAAAAAAAGGTCATAACGAGAAATAAAAGTTTTGGAATAAAATTTATCGAAGTAATTTTTAAAAAAGATTTGAAATTTGAATGGTTACTTTACCGGGCAACAAAGATTTTGAACCATCTTTCCGCAATCACTAGATCTTTACCCTACGGATCAATTATGGGCCTATCTTGAATTAAAAAAAAGTATGCTAAAAAACAATATTGAATAAAGAAAAAAATGAATGGAACTGTTATAGAAAAACAGCGAAAATTCTCGTACGAATTGACAAAAAAAAAAAAAAAAAAAAAAAAAAAACCCACCCGGGGCTACCTACGTCTAGAACATTGATGAAGGAAATAAAACCAAAAGAAACTAGACGAAATATTACTTGTCACTTGTATCACTTTATTTTTGTCATCCATGTACTCTACTTATTTTTTGACGCATAATCTAAATAAAATTTATTATTTTTTTAGATTTATTAATTTAATGCTTAAAAGCTGTTAAAATCTTCTTGAGTTTAGTTTAGTTATTATTAACGTCGCACAAGAAGCAACACGGGCAACTTTTATTAGAAGCAACTTTCCCACCACGCCAAAG
>BMAW01004897.1:92443-103562 GCA_019974015.1 Nephila pilipes | reverse complement strand
TGAACGTAATGCTTTGGAATTTCTTCATTTCATTCCAATTTTTTTTTAACTTTCCCATTCATTTTAAATGTTAATATTCACGAAAGAACTACAAGTAATGAAGGATTTTTCCCCTCTTTTTATGCTATTTTAAAACGTTTTTCTGAATTTCACTTGGTGTGTGAGTGTGTGTGTCATCAAATTTTCGATCGTTAATTTAACCAACTTCCCATCAAGTTAAAGCTTTAAAATTTTGGGAATCGTTCGTACTCGCCTAACAATGCAATATTTAGACGTTTGCGACAAGTTTTATCTAATATTTGTATAATTTTAATAAGTCAAAATATTCTTTCCTCTCGGCGCTTTTTGGATTGAGGAAAAAATTTCTTGCCTCCCTCTGGGAGCACCGGGCACTCCCCACGCAGCATGAGGTATCGTAAACCTTTTGTACTCACCAAGGGGAGATACTATCTCCCCTTTGCTATCTCCAAGATAGTAAGGGTTGCTGACTGTTAGTCAGTAATCATTCGCAAGAAAGGAAGTTTCCAATATTTGGCGCCATGTCTTATCACAATAATTTTTTCTGAATTCTGGTTCCCCTTTTTTTTAATAGAATGACTTACAAACTTTCAAATGCATGTTTTGATTTTATGAGTATTATGAATTTTTTAATACGCTCACAAATGTCTCTTTTTAAGTAAATTTTAAAGTTAAAAATAACTAACAGTTTTAACTAATATTTCAATAATTTTCTCTAATAAACTTTGCCACCATATAAAAACGTTGTTTTTAAAAACGTTGATTTTTATATCTAATTTTTTGAAGATCTGTTAATCAACAAAAAATCATTTAGATGTTTAAACAATTTCTAAAATCGAAAGGAAACTGTAACTAACCAGAAATTTAATTGTTTTTACGCTTTAGAGTACCTTTCACTCCTGTCAAATACATACATTACGAAAAATATAAGGAGAAAAAAGTAGAAATTTCGTATCACACACACGCATTAACATTATGTTCACGAATGCAAAATGTTCCGGTGAAGGGAGTGTTAATTTGCGAGAAGGGCATACACGTGCCCTTATTTTCATTTTTACTTTTTTTACATTAAAATTTTTATTCTATATTAACATGAGTGTAAAAAGTCGTAAGAAATTTAATATTGAAAAAATTGTTTTTATTAGAAATTAACTGATGCATTAATTAGCTAATTAAACTTTTAATGAGCTCCTTGAAATGCCTTCCGGCAGTGATTTCGAAGTCATTGAATCTTTGCGCCAAACAATGAAGAAATCAGAAGTATTCTAAGAACACTGTATTTTTCTTGATCCTTCATTAACGCATAATTTTTTTTTTTTATGTTCGTAAAAGAATTTCGTCTGAAGTTTGAGTAAGAGCACAAAAGAAGGAAATGATGTTAAAAGTATTGCGTAAGAATACTAGACCTCACACTTAAGAAAGTAAAAAAACTTACATTAGAATGGTCTTTATCTGATTTTACAATAAAACATACTTGAAAATTGCTTTTCTTGACGTTCTAAATGTGTCATTGCACATTGAAAAAATTACCTTACACAAACAAATTTTTAATATCAAATAAATGTATATCTATTTTAAAAGTAAAGTACATTTTAAAAATAAAATTGCATAAATGGGCATGGGTACCCAGCGATTGGCTGGCGATTTTCGCGCGATGCACGTATGAACGATTTATATATTTATATATACATATATATTGGTAAATTGTTATTACGATAGGGTGCTGCCACCTGTTAAACAGAGTCGAAACAAAGTTGACTTTGATTCATAAGTTACTTTTCATTTGGTAGTCATTTCCTGCCAAATCAAAATTTGATTGCTGTCGCGTCGACGTCTTTCCGCGTCGAGTTGTCACCGTTGGTGAGTCCAGGATTCATCACTATGCAACAGAGATCGAGCAAAAATCAAAATGTTGGGTTGCTTCCGGTAAATATTTTCCAAAAAAGGCGAAGATGGTCTCATCGCCTAGAAAATTGACGATGAAGAATTTTTAAGGTGTGAAGGGCATCATGATCAATCGCGAATACATAGACAGCTTTACAGTTGAGTCATGATATTTACCAAAAAAAAAACATTTTCGCTGCTATAAGCCCCATCTCTGGGAATTTCTAAGGACTTATTGAACGACCTCCCACATGCGGTGTGTGTGTGTGTGTGTGTGTGTGTGTGCGTGTGTGTGTGTGTGTGTGAGTGTGTGTGTGTGTGTGTGTGTGTGTGTGTGTGTGTGTGTGTGTGTGTGTGTGTGTGTGTGTGTGTGTGTGTGTGTAATTCCTCCGAAAATTATTTTCAAAGAATAATTATTATGCTGTCCGTGATGGCTAAAAAGCTCCACTGCACCTTTTAGAAATATACAAATACTTTTTCTTATCTTCACTGAGTGCATTAAAATAGTTCTTACATTTTAAGTGTGTGTGTTTCACATATCGTAGAATTTTATGTGTCTTTACATATACAAATATCTCTAGTTAATAAACTAGATACAAATGAAAACAATAAAAAAAAAAGTTCTATACAAAGTTTAGCAAATAATAGATTTAGCCACCCAAGGTGCGCTTTTCTTATAATTATTATTAAATTATTCAGTTAAATATAAGGAATAAAGTAAACGATGAAATATCGAGAAATAGACAAGAGTAAACTTTTCCGATAATAGAATTAAACGAAACGATAAATTATTAAATTGAATGTAATATCAGATGCGTGTAATTAAAATTAGAGCAAACGATGAATCATTAAATTGAATACATTTAATTTAAATGTAATTAAAATTGAAGCAAATGATGAAAAAATTGAAAAGTGATCTGGTATGTCAAAAGTGATCAAATTAATTCAATAGCTCCTTGGTAGGTTAATTAATTTCAATGTTTTATCAGAATAATGATAGCTGGCCCCATTTGACTTAATTATATGTGTGAGAAAAGCTATCAGGTATTTAGGAAGATGGTTGGCGAATATAGTTTTTTTTTATTCGCAGATACTTTGGAATAGTTGTTTTCTTATCTTCTGATTCAGAATCATCAAAGGTGGTAATTCTTTTATGGTTTTTCTTCCTTGGTTCCAATTCTTTATCTCATATGTTTTCATTTTTCTGTTTGAATGTTTTTAATTTTTTTGAGAATTATTTTCTCTTTTGAGCAACAGGTTTTGATTAATTTATTTCTTATTACATCCCCTTTGAAACATCCATTGAAAGTTTCTAATTAATCAGTCAATAAATAAGATGGGCAAATCAATAAGGTTATTTTTATTCTCATCTAAAAATAATCAAAAATAAATGTTTGCATTAACACGTCAAATCTCTCTAATATTATCTCCTACTTACTGCAAGTCTGATATATTATTACGAACATGAGATGATTATTCCCTGCAACGGCTCTCTTGGGAAGGAAAAGAGGCGTTTACTAAGAGAATCCATCAGTCAGCCAAGGAAAGTTTAAGCAATGACCTTTCAACTTTGGTGACGGATTTGGTGATCATTTGGTGACTTAATGAGAAATTTGGCGACTTTGGCGAAAAGAAAAATCCGGAAAATGCGGAAACTTAGATAAAAACTCGACTGGGAACAAAGTTACGGACTTTTTGTGGATTTTCCTAAATGACTTCACGCCTGGCCGGAACAATACACCGAAAAGCTGATACAGAGGAGTCATTCAGACTGTCTGTGGATTCGGATTTGGAAATCGATTGGGAAGTCCTATGCACTTGGAAGGGGATTGACGGAAGAATTACCGATTGTGTGTGAGATGAATTTGCGGAGAAGCAATGTGCATGTGCCCGGATCTTGTCGGAGCCTGCCCTAGAAGTGCCGAGTATTATTCGGAGGCTGTCAGTAGTTAGAACTAGTAATCTGATTAGTTGAAATGCTTCTGATATAACTGCTACCAACCTTAAAAGTGCTGTTTTTTGTTCCTGTATCTGTGTCACTAATCTGTGCTAGTCTTGGTTTTTTTTTTTTTTTTTTTTCTGTTATTGTCTAATCTCTGCTACCTGTATGTCATCCTGAAGATTTGTGAAAAAGTGTCATTTGCCAGTATCCTTCGTGTTGATTTGATTTGATTCCCATCTGAGTGCACCTATAAATTTTTGTAACAATGCTACGTTTTTCATCGGATTTTGTAAAAATATTTTTACCCCTACTTTAATGTTTCGTTTGTGGGTTTACCGGTCGTTAAAAGTATTCTATAATATTTTCAAAAGTCGGGGAAAGGAGAATGTAATTCTGCAGAAAACTTCATTATCTTTTGTTCTTTCGAATGCATTTCTTTGCAATCAAATAGATAAAATAGTTAAAATATGAGAACAGTAGTAGAAATTTCATTGCATTAACATTACGCTTACGAAATCAAAATGGCCGGTAGACGGGAGCCTTAAGTCGACCTCTTACTGTTTAATTAATAATACTTATTCGGATATCATCAAATGAGTTAATAAACATTTCTTAAAACTGTATAATAATTCGATTATTTAAGCAACTTTGTGTACTCAAAATAAAAATACACTCACAACACTCGTAATAAAAATACACAACAATTTACATTGGTTGCAAGAAAAAAGAAGCATAGAACACTAAAAGACCACAAAATTACTAGCATTCAAATATGCTACTTCTTCGCGGTCGTGACATTTCAACTTTCAAATTCAGTCACATCGTATAAATTATTAACAAAAATTATACAATGGCGATTTTATTTTCAAATATATTTCCTTCTTATTATTCATGATTTACTCAAATGGCCCTGAGACAATACAAATGAAGCAACTAGTACCCATTCTAATCCATAATTCTGAAAAGTATATTCTAATAATGAATGAGAGTTAGAAAAGTAACATGGTATATATGCAGAAAAATGTTCTGAACATTCTAAATTATAATCTTCCGTACAGATGTATGACAAATTGATTGTTAGAGGTGAAGAATCCTTCGGAAAACAGAAATAAATGCTTCCAAGGATACCATGGCAATAAAATACCTTCATTAGAGAGAACAGATGATTTGTTGTCCAACCCATTTTTGCAAGAAAGGAATCTGCTAGCAAATTCCTTTTTATTCATGTCAGAGAATGAAATATTTACAATTAGGGTGTGTGAGAAGGGAGGGTGGAGAAAACGCATTCTTTATTATTTCCTATATCTAACTGCATGTCAAATGGGAGAAGACATGTTTTCCTGGAATAAAAACTCGTTGTCAAGCTCAAAGGAATATAAATCTTTAGTATATTTTAATGAGCTTGAGAAAGATAAAAATTAGGATATATACAATTTTTTTTTTTTTTTTTTTTTTTTTGTATTTTTCTTGAAATTGTATTTTAATTATTGGTTCTTTTCTTGTTACTGTGTCGTAATTTCTGTCAAAATTTCAATGAAATTCGGATTCGTATGTATTCTCTACTCTTTATATTTGCATACATATGTATAACTTCTGCTTTATTTAAAACTTGGGAATGGCATTAATTTACCACTAAATCTGATTTTCTTATTTTAAGAAACAATTCTCGGAACTTGTTCGCATAATTAATCCATGAAGTAAATTTTCATAATTTTATTTTATTCGTGTTAGATTCTCGTAGCCTAAAAAAAGCAAAGTAATAGTTGAGACATTTATTACGTTTTTACTTCTGTCCAAATTGTTAAAATTAGAGAGAACTAGTTTTACATACAAATAAAAAATGTAAGCTTTCAGCCACTCTCGTCCCAGTATTTTTCCTCAAGAAGAAAAATTTAATTATTAATGCTCAGCTTTGTGGAATTTTAATCTTTATTTTTGTAGAACTTGAGATAAAACTCATGTGTAGAGCTTAGGTAATTTTAAGTATTCTCTCTTTTCTTTTATTAATAAGAATAAAACAGTAGTTAAATTTGTCTGATAACATGAACTATGTGTTAAAATGTAATTTTATTGGATCAGTTAAGGTAAGTGTCTACCCAAAAATCGCCGTTTTCGTGAAAATTTTCGGAAGTTTCTTTATTACTTTTTATTAAGGCCTAAATGTTCACGATTTCAAAAATGGTTTGCATTTGTTTCTAGGGTGGTTAGTTAATGTATTCATGCAAGTATATAATTTTTTTAAGAAGCATTAAAACCTCTATTTGCATTTTCAGGTGAAACTGTGATTTTAATTTTTTTTATCAAGAAAAATTTCATTTCTTAAAAAGTATTTCAGATAATCATATGAAATTTTTTACCTCCTTATTCTGTACATCTCTAGGTATTCTGTAAACCTCTAACAGGCTTGTAAGTGCATAATTATTTAATTTGGAGCTAATTTTATCTTAAAAGGAGATTTTTTTTGGTAAAATCATGTTGTCTTCATAAATTTTGGTATAACTCAATAAATTTAAGAGATAATAGCATTTTTTTCTGCTTCACAACACAGATACATGTATATTAAATATATAGTTGAAACAAAAAGTGAAATCTATTAATTACATGTTGTTATGTGAACTTTAGTGTAAACGTCAATTTTAACTAATTATTAGACAAATATGGCTAAAATTTGAAAAATAAAAATAAAAAAGTTCATGAAGCTGACTTTTGAATTTACTATTTTATAGGTCATTGTTACAAACAACATAAGTGCGTCACATTCTTTTTTTTTTTTTTTTTTTTTTTTTTAAAGAAGCACTCGGAAGGTAGGTACATACTTTAAGATTTTGCACTCCCAAGACTTTTCTCGAAATTCAAATATTTCACAATTCTTTTATTATGCTATTATACATGTTCTGAATTTTAAACATAATTTTTTTTTTCATGTTTAAATTTTTTTCATCACGAAGCGAAGAAAAAAGTTCTATTAAAACTAATTCCTGAGAAAGGAATAGAAAAGTCTTTGCTTTCTCTATAAAAAAAAAGGAGGGGGGGGGGCCCTGGGCCAGTGTATATAGACGAAGAGGAGAGGTGCATCTCTGTAGAAGATATTCTACAATTATCACCATTAATTGGTTGGTTTTACTAAAGTCGCACTGGAAGCAACAGAAGGGCTGTTGGCGACGTACCTCGTAATTTTAAGTCTCGATCAAGTGATGAGGACGGTACCTCAGCTGGCCCTCCCACTCCTAACTTCCCCACTACACAAAAGGGAGGATTTTGAGCCTCGGAAGATTTAACGTGCATCAGCCCCGGCTACATGGCGGGTCTAAAGTGGCATCAAGGTTCGAACCTACGACTCGAAGTAAAACGCCAGCCACGAATCCGCTACCATAATCACTACGGTACCGCGGCCACTCTATCACCAATGGAAAACGCAAATAATCAGATTTAAAAGTACATAAAAAAAATATATGGCGATTCTCTGTCGTTGTTCATAAGATATGGCGAATCTCCTGAGTCTTAAAGGTGCAGTACCCTTGCGAATTAAGCAGTACGTGAGCTGCGCCTCGAAATTATTGTGAAATTTTTTAACCTCCTCAGATTATGCTGATTTCAGTAAAAACATCGTAACAACTTCATACGTAAAAGCAGAGGCCAAAAACTGTTAGTACTCTATTTTCCTCTTGCATTTGTTTGTTACTTTTGTTCATCATCATCATCGGGTTCTGGGACGCGAAGCGCCTTCAAACCCGTATTTAGTAATCCGTGTAGTCTCTTGAAATACTGAAACTCAGACAGACTGCGGAGAGTGAAGCTTTTAATTTTACGATGACGTGCTGCTGTTGATTCTTGAAATTCGGAGATAAACTGAGAGTTCTTTAGATGGATGAAAGGTTATATTTTGATTGGTAGAGGGAAGTGGCACTGTGGTTGCCCATTGGGTTGGAAGGATTTATTTTGAGTAAAATCATCTGTAGGTGGAGTAAAAATAAATGTAATTTAAAAATGGTTCGTGGAAGAATTGTAGTTATAAAATTACTATAAAAGATTGAGATTAGCCATGAATTGAAGAGTGGTTGGAGCATGTTTGATGAATTATCAGGAAATGAACTTATCAATTATCAGGAAAATTTGAGGAAGTAAACTTATTTATTTCTCAAATCAAAATAAGATCGAAGTGAGATTATAGGAAAATTACTATTTATTATGTTTTAAAATAGTTTAAATTTTTAAAATAAATTTGGTTTTATTTGGGTGTGATCCAGTTGCCTTCTGTTGAAACACATGTTAACACACATACATAAACTACAAATGATAAATGCATCTGATTATTGGAGTTTTAACAGACTGGCGATCAATCTACCCTTACATTACAAACGGACCTCGTTAACTCTCAATACTCGGGGAGGGGGTCCAAGGTTGCTAAAGTTAAGTGAAAGGCGAATAACATTATCAATATGGATCGACTAATATTACATCCGACTTCTATATATAAATTTTCTTTACAACGCTTACGCTGTCTCTCTCGTCATTATTTTTAATTATTACGGAAATCACTTATACCAGGAAAAAATCTTTATCGCCCTTAAATTCGACCCATAAAAATGATTGCTCGTACAACTAATCTGATTGACCACAAGACCTTAAAAACAACCCATTACAAAAACAAAAAATCAAAACTGGATGAATAGTATTCTTTCCGAGAAAGGATGATTTATATCCTATCCAAGCATTCAAATCCAAAAAAAAAAAAAAAATAACAAATGAAAAATATTAAAATCGTCGACCCTTTCTTAGTTTCAAATTTTCAAATGATGCATCATCCTTATATTAGCTATTTTGTAACGAAAATCACCGTCTGAAACTTACGATAGATTTGCTAGTTCTGGTTTCGTAAAATATTCCCACTCTTCCCCTGGGCATCTTTTAGTTCATTTTTAGGTTTGCAAGCAACATTTAGCTTTCCCCCCCCCCTGATTTCTCTCATTCAAAGTATGAATTTGCTTTTGTAAATTGAAACTTTATTGTATGCTTATCTTACGATGTATAAAATATTCATGTCTTAATAGGAAGTCTTGACGTCATCTGAAAAAGATTAATCTGAATTTCATAAAAAAGGAACTTTGGTAAAACCGCGACTTTATTGTCGCACCAACTTCCATCTAGCCATAGGAAAATGCAAATTACCACATCACGAAAAAAAAGAGTCAATGGCATCTAGATGTTCGCTAGCAGAAAGAAAATCAACGACTCCAAATCAGTCTGAGCACTGAATTTCCATTATACTTGTAGAAAACAGACAGATGATTTCCTGCAAATGAGTATCAAGTAGTTCTTCGACTGCTCGCTGAGCCGCTCGTGAGCTGCTCGGCGGGCAAGTGTTCAGCGCACCATCACTTCTAATTTATATCCAATGGAAGCGAACGCTGCATTGATACTTAATAGCAAAAAAAGTACAAGCAGACAAAATCTCTTCGGTGCGTTCTTTTATCGTGTTTCGCATCAACAAAACATTCAATCTCAAAATTCTATTGGATATACAGAACTAAAACACATAAAAAAATTAATTTTTAAATGATAAAAAGAATTTCATTAACACCGTTAAAATAGGAACGACTATCAGTAAATGTTCTTCAGTTACAAAAGCGAAGACTTTCACTAATTAAAAGAGACTTAAAAGATAACTTTCCTTTCCCGAATGACATTTTCTTGGATCCTATTTTTGCCAACACCTTGGCGACGGAATATAAAATGGCGCCAGAACGCGTGAAAGATGCGCTGAAATTGCAACTCTAGTAAAATGCAGCACTACTAATATCACCATAGTAGCAATCTCAACAACTACTTTTGACGCGAATTAGCGCCATTTTGTTTTCTTTGTCAAGGCACGGGATAAAATAAAATTTTACCTTTTCGGTTGGATAATAATGGTTGGGACGGCTAACAAGAAAACTGTCGAAATAGATGAATTCCTATATATAATATATGATAAAATTTTGTGACTATTTTTCCAGCCAATATTTTACTGATAGAAACAGACGACTGTTTATTTATTACATACCAAAGCAATTGTGATTGTATTTTTGCGATATTTTCAATCGAAAAGCCAACTTTAATTAACTAAAAGTAATTAAAATATCCAAACAGTTTTAACGGTAGATATTCTAAAGACTCCCGTCAACCTGCCATTTTGATTTTGTGGACGTAATGTTAATTCTATGGAATTTCGACTTTAATTCTCACATCTTTGCTCTTTGATCTACTTGAATATAATAAAGTGCATCGGAAAGAGCAAAAGAATAATGAATGCTTCAGTGGAATTACTTTTTTTATCCGATTCCTAAACATATTTAAAAATATTTTTAAAGACCGGAAAACGAATCATTAAAATAGGGGTAAAAATATTTTTAAATAATTCGAGATATAAACCAACGTTTTTATATGGTGGCAAAGTTTATTAGAAAAAAAATTATTGAAATATTAGTTAAAACTTGTCGCAAAAGTCTAAATATTGCATTAGTTAGGCGAGTAAGAACGATTCCCAAGGTTTCAGAGCTCTAGCTTAATGGGAAGTTGGTTAAATAAATGATCGAAAATTTGATGACACACAGATACACACACAGACAGACAAGACACCAAGTGAAATACATAAAAACGTTAAAACTAATTAAAATTAATTAATTCATCCTGTAAATTAAGTGGTTGGAATGCAGTTTAGCCCAACCACCCTTGGCAACAGCAATTTTTTGGCGGTATTTTGTCAAATCTGGCTACCCTGGTCCGCTTCACGGACTTAACGTTCAGACAAAAAAAATCGCCAAGGTTGGCAATTTTTGAAATCGCACCAAGTGGTTGGACTAAACTGCATTATTAAAAAAATTGTTGAAATATTAGTTAAAACTTGTCGCAAATGTCTAAATTATATGTTGCCAAAGTGGTCCAGGTGGACCCTCCAGGGGTCCATAGGAGACCACACGGGGGTCCACATAGACGTGAAAAGAAAACAGGGGTTCACAAGTTGTAAACGGGGGTCCACGAAAAATTTTCTGCTTTTCATAATAAAAAACAAAAATTTTGCCTTGGATTTACCTATCGACGTAGGCAGGTAGCATCATTCACTAGGTAGGTAATCAAAAATATTCGAGACTCAGTTCAAACACAGAATTGAATAGAACAATAGATAATAGTACAAGGGAATACATGTCGAGACTTGCAAAGTGCCGCCCGTGCGCCCGCTTGTCCGGGATGCTTGTTTAGACCTGCAAAGGGATGAAATGCGACTTGCGCTGTGCT
>BMAW01004897.1:56955-89662 GCA_019974015.1 Nephila pilipes | reverse complement strand
GTGCATCAGTGTGTCATCAAATTGTCTATTGTTAATTTAACCAACTTCCCATCAAGCCAGAGCTCTGAAATTTTGGGAACCGTTCTTATTTCTAACAATGCAATATTTAGATATTTGACAGTTTAATCAATATTTTAATAATTTTTAATAAACTCTTTAACCATATAAAAACGTTGGTTTTTATTTCGAATTATTTATCATTGCGTTCAAGTTCTAATTATATATATATATAATTTTAAAAAAATGATTATAATAATAACTATGATAATTATATCGGTAATTTACCTTTTGATTTTTAAGTATCCTAATATGTGGAGTTCTTATTTAGAGAAGTTTTTTAATAGGGTTGCATTTGGTAAAGGAGTATTAGTAAGGGAATTTAGCAAATATTTAGAGCATGAGAGATAAGAGAGTTAACAGACATTTATGTTTCTTATTGTGAAAATGGAAGTATCGTTTACGATCGTATGAGAGTACCTTAAGGTCTTTAATGATTTTTCTATTATTTATCTTTCTTTTTCACTTTTTTAAAATTGACTTGAGATCAAGATAAAAATTTTGTTGTGTAATCATTTATTTTTATAATTTGGGGAATATCAAATTCAACACTTCTAAAATTGCTTAAAAAAAGCATTTCTTTCTGCCAAAGATTTCTTAATTTATTTAACATTTATTCTCATTAACTGTAACTGGTTCGAACTGGTATTACATAATAAATTTAGCGCGCTTTTGTTTGTTATTGTAAACGCTGAAGAAATTTATAAGTTTTGTTTGGGTTAGATGCAATTGGTTTTTAAAAAAATATTACGAAGGAGAAAGCAATAATATTGTATGTCATTTCTTTGTTTTTGTTAAATTTTCTCAATACTTTAACTGTTGGTACACACAGTTCTTTTTATCAATATTTCTGTTGTATAATTTAAATTTTTGTTACATAACATTGATTTTTAAACTATATTTACTCGTGAAATTCATGAAACTGTTACATTATTTTTAGGGTGTTTCTGCAGGATAATTTTACTTTTGAAAATTTCTATAGAATTTAAAATTATTTCAAATTTTAATAAATTTTTTAATGTATTACATGAAAAAGAATTCCTTGTCCATGCTATTGTTAAATGAAACCTATAAAAAATTTTTGATTTGAATTTAACTTAATTGAATTTTCTTAAAATTGTACTTTAATCTTTTTTATGGCAAATGATTTATATTGATTCCTTTCTGTGATGGATCTATTATTTGATGGTATATTTCTTTGGCATTTAGCATCTTTAACTTTGTTCAATATCTTTCTTGATGATAAGTGTGCTGGTTTCTTGCTAACCTAAGGAACTTTGTAGAAACTGGAAAAAAAAATTAAATGAAATGAAGCAAAAAGGATATTGGAACAATAATACTGTAATGTTCAGTATTGAGCAGAAAGTATTGCATAAAAAATTCGACCAAATTCATTACTTTGACATGAAAAATGTGTAGTATCTCTGTAACAGAAAACCTTCATAATTTCTAATGATTGCAGTTTGTTTTAACACTTTTTAGAGAGTGAAAAATAAGCAAGTGTTGTTAAGTTTGAATTTATTATAACTTTATAATAGGGAATATGTCTGGTTATGGGATGAAGGATAAAATAAATGTATTTGCATGTTATCATTAAACATATTTTCTACAGAAAAACAGTTATTGTTTTAAACATATACATCTAATTCAGAATAAACTTATTTCTCGGTGCATCAGAAAAAATAATCTACTGAAATATTTCAATGTAATGTTAGATCTATGCTTTTTATGTTTCACCTTTTAATTGGATTAGCAGTCATTTAAATAGTGAAAAATAAGTCACATTTTTAAATTGCATAGTAGTTAGTTAAAAAAATTAAGAATTAATTACTTATGAATTATTTTTTCTTATTGTTTTAGGAAATCAAGAATAAAAGAGTAATTTTTTGAAAGGAGCATGGCTCGTAAAAAGAAAATAGAAGTTGAAGATGATATACCATCAGTCAAGGAAACGAAAACTGGCAAGAACACTAAATTTTCTAAACCTACCCGAGAAACAAAGAGAAGGAAACTTAATATTGTTGAGACAAATGATATGGATCAATCTGAACTTGAACCTGTTTCTAAGCATAAAGATTCTTTAACTAAAGATAAAAAAACAAGGAAAAGGAATATAAAAACTAATGAAACAACAAATCAGAAGAAAAAAACTGTTAACAAAGATTTAACAGGTGATGAATGTAAACCTATAGACAAAGCTAGTTCTAAGAAGAGAATTTCACAAGCTAAGTCAAAAAATTCTCCAGTTATTGAGAATGAACCGAAAATGAAAAAAGCCAGAGTATTATTAAAAAAATTAAATATCAAACAAGAAAAAGATAATTCTGAGAATGAAACTGGTTCCCTCAGCTCAACAGATAGTGGCATTTTATCTGATCAAACTCTAAAGGACAAAAAATTGATAAAATCAAAACCTGTAATTAAAGTAGAAATTCCTGGTCCTTCAAATGATTTAGATAGTTCTGGTATAGGTAATGAAGCAACAAGCAGTGAGTCTGAATGGGAAGATGTTGAAGAAGATGAGAAACAATCTCTTGATGATTACAATCCAGTGATCCCAAAAGAAGGTGTGGAAATAACTATAGATTGCCCGGATTTAGTAAAACAAAAGCATAAAAAGACGCAATGTGATGTAATGGACTACATCAGACTCTATATTAATAGAATGCGTAAAGAAGCTCAAATGAATATTCATAAAACACATTTATTATGTCTTTTAGCTCATGGACTTTATATAAATGATGTTTTAAATTCTTCTATTTTAAAAGGAGCAGCTTTATCTCTTTTACCATCAGACTTTGTGTCTCTAACTAGTGGGAAGAAAATTGATAAAATTGATATTGATGGAATTGAGAAAATTGCAAAATGGTTCCGAGATACTTTTTCTTTTGAAACTGAAAAAAATACCTTTATGAATATATCTAGAGATTTAACTAGGTATTTTGAATCCAAGAAGTCTTTAAATGCTTCTGAATACAATCTGATGTTTATAGTTTTTGCTCGTACCTTAGGTTTCAAGACCAGGCTTTGTATATCATTGTATACCATATCCCACAAAGCACAAAATTTAATTAAAAAGTCAAATAATAAAAAGAAAGGAAGGAAGGAAGTCACTCCAGATTCTTTGAAAGTTAAACAAGAAACAAAGAATGCGGAAAAAGAACTGGAGGCAAATTGTACATCAGATGTGAAACAGGAAAAAGAAAGGAACTGCAAACCTGAAGAAAAAAAGAAAGCACCTAAGAAAAAAGTTCAAAAATCTAAGAAGGGTGACCAAAAAGAAGCCAACATTTCTCGTCCAAGACGATCAACTGGAAAAAATTACAAAGTGAGCAGTGATGAAAGTGATAATGACAAAGATGAAGATTTCAAATTTGAAGAAGATGCTGAGGATTTTGAAAAATCAAAGCCTCTTCGAAAAAGTTCTACAAGAACATCAAGACAGAAATCTAACCGAAAAATTTTATCATCAGATTCTGATTCATCTTCTCCTAAAAATACTTGCAATGCACCGGACAAAGTGGTTTGCTGGGCTGAAGTATTTTCAAAGCCAGACAAGGAATGGATTTCTATTGAATGTGCTAATAATATTGTAAATAAACCATATAGTATTGAAGAAAATTGTCCTCAACCTGTTACATATATTTTAGCTATCGATAATAATTCTTATATCAAAGATGTGACAAGAAGGTATTGTCCTGAATATATGACATCAACTATTAAACTAAGGGCTGATCCTGAATGGTGGGAAGAAACTTTGTTGCCATTTTTACCTCCTAATTCTAAACTGAATAAAGATGAAGAGAAAAGCTTGGAGACCATGTTAATCAATAAACCTCTACCTCATACTGTTGCTGGGTAAATATTGATAATTTTTCATCTTTTCTTTCCCTGTTATCTTTTCCAAGGAAGAATGTTAAGTCATGTACAAGTTACAACAGTGTATATACTGTCAGCAAAGGCAATTTGATGATGAGTTGATTAATCTTCTCATATTTTTTTCTAATCAGTTAAACAACTTTTTTTATAAGCCTACCAACTATTTATTATCATCATCTTCAAAGTTTTTTTTTTTTTTTCCCTCTACTTGTGCTATTCATATCGTCTATTGAATTTCAGATATGTAATGCTGGTAATGTGAACAATTAAAATTTCAAGTGTGATATATTATAAATTCTAAATGTAAAAATTTATTAATAATCATCCTAGTTTATGGTCTAAATTCTGGTCTATTTCATTCTTGAATTTGATTAGATTGAAAAAAATAGAATGTTATTAAAAAATAAGGAAAAGTAATAGTTTATTCACATATACATATAGTTAAAATTTCCCAAATTGTTTGCATTAAACAAAACAGCGTTATTAATTCCCTTCCCCCCCCCCCTTTTTTTTTTTTTTTTTTGAAGTTTATGTAATAATATTTATTTCAATTTCATTGATTAGAAAAGGATTGACAGTAGATCCATACACTATCAGACCAAGAAATTTTTTCTTAAGTATGCATATGAAAAGAGTGACTCATCTTGGTAGTTATTAATGTGATTGAATTCTTTTATTGTAATTTTTGGGGGGTTAACAGTTGCACAAATATTATTCATGTCTAATTAATCTGCTGTAAAATTCAATGACTGATTCTTTTATTTGAAATGTTTTATGCGTATTATTCAACTTTCATTTTGCAAAAAGTTGCTCTTTTTTTTTTTTTTTTTTGCTAGAATATACCTCATCCAGCACAATAATTTTTGATACTGTATGATTATCTGTACCCTTTGCTTAAGTACTCATATGAATTGACATGAACACATGCATAACACAATAGGTAATGAACACATGTTTATCAAGTATGCAGTAGCCATGTATGCTTGAATACACATACACTCATTGCCAAAAGTTGAGCATGTATTGTAAATTGTTAAAAATGCTTTTCAATTCAAATGGCTTAGGTGGCACTTGCAAATATCATTTGATACAACCAATTGTAATTGACTGTTGATACATAAGCAAATTAGAAGTTGTTGAAGCTGCTAGCTTTCTGAAGGGTTTGAGAAGTTGTATTTAAATGTTGATACAAAGTTCTTTTAAATTTTCTAAAATTTTGTAAATGAGTTTCATGTTTCTATGTCCAAAAGGAGAGGAATGGTAGAGAGTAAGCACTGGCACACTTTTGGACGAATTGTATCTGGACAGTAAAGGTATCTTTCTTTTATGTGATGTTTGTTGACTTTTCGGTAAATTTTCGATCATGAAACTATTCCAAACTTCTTAAACATTTGTTTGGAGATCTATGCCTGTTCATTCAAAGGTGTCCTCCCCCTATAATGAATAGTATTTTGCTTTAGCGGCCAAGCAGAATCGACAAGCGACATCCACAGTTGTTATATTTATATTTGTAGTATTATTTAGTAAATTACTGTAAGCTCCATTAGCATTTCTCCAAACAGTTTTTTCCCCATTACAAATCATAGTAAGTCCAGTCAAGTCTTGGGTTTGAGCCTTGATGCTACTAAAGACCCATCATGCAGTCAGGGTTGATGCACATTAAATCTGCTGAGGCTCAAAATTTCTCCTGTTGGCATGGTGTGGAAATTAGGAGAGGGAGGTGCACGCTCAGGTGTCATCTTTAACCAAGGTTCGAAATTAGGAGATCTCATGCCAGTAGCCCTCATGTTGCTTCTAGTGCAACATTAATAAAACCAATCAACCAGGCAGTTTACTAATTAATTAGAAAAAGCCTTAAAAAAAATTATTCAGAAATATGTTTTTCTTAACTATAGGATTTGTATATTCACATGAATCTCAATTATACTTCCAAATCACTGAATTTATGGAAACCAAAACTGCATACAATGTCAGAATGTTGTTTTGAAATTGCTGGGAAGACAACAGTTACTCTTTTGCAACAAATGTTCACTTCTTTATTCTGGGGAAAGGAATATACATCAATAAAGCTTTGTGTAGAAGAATCAGGATTATCATCCTACGCAATTCATGTAATTACCTCCAGTTCATAGCTCAACTAAATATTTTTCATCAATTCACTATGACATGCGTGATTTGGCAACTTTTCTTGGAGATACAAATAACCAAGAAGTAGCCAATTTTTCATTACTCTATAAAATTATTGGATATAAAACTTGTGTAATATTTTAAAATATTTTTTTAGATTCAAAAATCATCCTCTTTATGCTCTGAAGAGACATCTTTTGAAATTTGAAGCCATATATCCTCCTGATGCAGCAACAGTAGGTTTCATCAGAGGAGAGCCTATTTATCCAAGAGAGTGTGTTTGTCAGTTGCATTCTAGGGAAACATGGGTTAAAGAAGCTCGAGTTGTTCGTATTGGTGAAGAGCCGTACAAGATTGTGAAAGCGAGACCTAAATGGGATAAGGTCATTTACTTGTATATTTTGTATTTATTGCTAAAAATCTTATGAAACTTTCATTGTTATATTTTTATGCAAATTTAAGAGTTAAAGTATATCCTTTTTGCTGTAATGAAGTTAATTATTGACTTATAAGAATAATAGAAAAATTTTTGAAGAATCAATTACATTAACATTGCAATAGTTTTAACTCCTATGTATGTTCCATATTTTAACCCCTCCTGCTTTTTTTTATTATTATTATTATTTTGTAAAAGAAATTTTATTTTTAAAAAATTGGAAGTTTTTTTATCACTGAAAGATTAATTATATAAATCTTGAAAATGTAAAACACTTTAGAAAGAAGGTAATGAAAAAATTTCATTAAAATGAAAGCATTAGCTTAAAACATGGATACATCATTCACTTATCTTTTGTGATATTCTAAAAATTGCTTATGTTTTTATGTAATAAATATAGATTTATTTTGGACTTTATATTTAAGTGCATAAACACATATTGAATAAATCTATAAACTTCTGTTATGGATTCAGGTTTTTAAATTTTTTTGCATGCTTTTACTCCACTCCACACACACTGCAACCTAAAAAGCAAATTTACTGAAAAGTGTATTCTATTCTAATAAATAATTTTCATGAAATTTTCTTTTCTTTTAAGATGTATTCATTTTCTGAATCAAAATGATCCCATAATATTGATCATTTTGATTCAGAAAATGCAATTTTTGTTTCAAATTAGATTCATTTAATTTTTCATCTCATGAAAACTATTTACTTATTTATTTTAATTTAAAAGTGGTTTTTTTTTCTCCTTTCCTTTTACATGCTCTGCTGACCATTAAAATTATTATGCCTAGATAGTGGCATGCAACTAATGTCAAATTTGCGTAAAACGTACAACATGCTGAAATATACAAATAATTGTATTTCAGTACCTTTTATGATGAATAACACCTGTCTACAGTCTGTATAAAAAAGAATCTGCAGCAAGTTTCTCATTCAAAAGTTGCATTTGAATATTGGTTGGTTGTGTAAAGTTTGTGCTATACCTCATGTACGAAGGAGGAAGTCCTACCAGCATGTGACAAAATTTGATCACAGCAATGTCATGGACTATTGAAACTGTGGCTTGCCATTTCATGATAATGCTTCTTGTTTTGAACATCATCCCATGACTGTCATGCAAATATGTACTCAATGGTTAGAAAAGGACCATCCAGAACATCGTCAGAATTATAAAGGCACTTAATGTACTTTGAGTGTGGAGTTTGGGTATTTTCAAGGCAACTTATGTCTGCAGGGACATAGCAACAACATCTTCAGCACAATGATCAATGTTGTAGCTTCCCTTGATGCTGCTATAGAGACAGGCATGTGTACATTTTGACAACAGTAATGAATGCCGGAAGGCATGGTGTCATCTTTTCAGACATGCACACAATATCATAGCAAATGCATCTTTGTTTGGAAGCACCAAGACTTACAAACATTTCCTGTTTATTTTTGTCATTGCCATATAGGACCAACACCTGGAGTGATGGTATAGGGTGCGATTGGTACACATCCAAATTACTTTTTAATCTTTTAGCCAGTACTACGAACAGTTTCCATTATATATCCAATGTGTTGAAGTAAGTGGCTTCAAGGCTTTCAAGAATCTTACTTTTCAACTAGATATTGCACAAACACGTGTTATTTGTTTTGTCTTAACCTTCCTCATTACAAAAGTTTGTTGACTGGTGCCCTGATCCAGAATATTCTACAGATATTTCATCATTTAAAAGCAACTGTCATGTTGCTGAAAGACAGGCATGCCAATAAGATTGTTAATCTCTTGCATAGAACTGAAGCTGTAAGGAATAATGAACTGCATCTGTCATCCTAGATCAGTTCAACTCGTTGCCCAGCCAGATTATTGTTGTTAGAGGTGGAAGTTCTGGATGTAGCATTCTGCTCCTATGAACCTAAAATTTAATAATATTTTCCTCCTATCACACCATATATGTAAATTAAATAAAATTCTGCTGTTTACTTTTCTTCTCCTGGTACAATATTTTTAATGGCCAGTTGTGTAGTTTGCATCAAATATTAAAGAAATAGCTATAAAGGATTGTGAAAAATAGCAAATATATTTATATAACGTTTTGATTTGGGAACATTATACATGCTTTAATTTTTTTTTTTTTTAATTTCAGATTGCAGGGGTTTTGAGGACAGATCTGCCTTTAGAACTCTTTGGGTTTTGGCAAACTAAACCATATGAACCTCCAACTGCTGTTGATGGAAAGGTTCCAAGAAATGAATATGGAAATGTTGAATTGTTTAAGCCATGCATGTTACCAAAAGGAACTGTTCACTTGCAATGTAATTTGACAAAATTACTTTTTATTTTATTACTTGTTTATTTCAAACAATATGCAATAGAACTTTTGTCCCAATTCTTTTCTATTATTTTCTCACAGCAAAGGAATTTTTACTTGAATTATTGTTATTATAGATTTGATTATTTCAGTAACTAAATCAATAGAAGATGTGTTTACAATTCGTACAAATTCTTCATTTATAAAATAGTGCTCAATTTATGACTGGCAGTGGGATGTTTGACAAACTTAACATGCATCAATAATAAAGCATGACTTTGAAAAATTATAAAAGAATAAAATAATATGAATATTGAGTTTTCATACTCTTCTGGTGTACAATGGACTCATCTGGTCAAGTTATCATAAATAATTAGCTAATGACAATAACAAATATTGTTGCTGTCTATACAAATCACAGATGTGATCAATATGAGTCATTCTTCCATTAAATATATAATACATATAGGGGCTAAGAGAAGTCAACTTTGGAAATTTTATTGTATATACACACATTTAGGTTATTGCATTACTGCATTCAAAAAATACATTGCTTACTGATATTTATATGTTATTTATGTATTTAGTAGTAATTGTAAAAACATACTCTAAAAGATCAATATTTTTTTTTGATAAATTGGTTTTTAAATAAACCTAATTCATCATACCATATAAACTGTTTTTAAATACTTTTGAATTAATATCCCATATTAATTTTATTTTAATATGAGAGAGTAAAATATAAAAAGTGCTATTTTAAATTAATCCTTTTATAATTTTTTTTCCCCCTCTGTAGTGCCTGGTCTCAATAGAATAGCTAAAAAGCTGAACATTGATTGTTCTTCTGCTGTAGTTGGATTTGATATTAATAAAGGCGGTATTCATCCTGTGTATGTAGATGTTTCCTATTCTGAGACTATAATAAAATAATGTGTTTTTTAAGTTATTCATTTTATCATGAAAAAGATTACTTGCTATGTATTTGTATAAATATTTTGTTATTTATGAATAGGATATAAGAGTATTTATGTAAAAGTATTTTGTTGTAGTATAAAAATTTATGTTAATTCTTAATATCAAGATTTATAAATTTTAAAAAGTTAAAACTTTTACAATATGTTTTATTTTAATGTAGGTATGATGGTTTTGTAATTTGCAAAGAATTCAAAGATACTATTTTAGCTGCATGGGAAGAAGAACAAGAGAATATTCACAAAAGAGAAGTGGAGGTACATAAAATAAATATTCTTTAAATTTACAAACAGAACCTTCATAGAATAAATATTAACTATATAATAGATTTATAATTTTTTTTTTCTCTTTTACCCCCTTCCCAAATTCTATATCATTCCCTAAGCATGAAAACTAATCTAAATATTTCTGAATTTTACTAATTATCTAGTAAAACCAATAAGTTGCTTAAATTGGCTGTAAATTATATTATTGTGAGTATAATTAAGTTGAAAAGTATGAAATTTAAAGCCCTTTATCACTCTTACTTATTAATTAAATGTTATGTTTATAAAGTGCAAATTAAAATTCATTTTCATTACTAAAATAAGTCTTTTTTTTTCCCCTCCTAGAAACGAGAAAAACGTATTTATGGAAACTGGAAGAAATTAATCAGAGGTTTGTTGATAAGAGAAAGATTAAAAATCAAGTATGATGTACAATAATAATTGTATTTAAATGTGCTGCATTCTACAACCTAACTCTCGTATGTAAATACATCAGCATCATTCCTTTGATCCCAAGTGGTTTGTTTCTGTGAAGAAGGTACTGTATTCATACTGAAGGAAAATGATAAAAGATAGAATCTTTTATTACTCTTTTAGTATATATGATTATATAAATTTGGTATTTTTAGAATTTAATACTCATACACCTATATTCTACAAATTATTTTTTTAAAGATGTTACTAAAAAAACCAAAGTAACAGCATTTCTTTTTGTTGCTTTTCTTTTAAAGTCTATGAATGTTTTGTTTATTGATTTTAAATGTACAGTTTATTTGCAAATCAGGAAAAATAAGATTTATTTTTTAAAAAAAATCTTATTCAATTTAAACTAGAATATTTCTTGAAATCAAGTCTTTCACTGAATATATATTTTCAAAAATTGTTGAATTGTTATTTGGAGGATTAACTAAAATGTGTGTAATACAATAAAATGATTTTAGCAATTCTCATTTTCATTCATTGATTCTTACTCTACATTTTACTAGCAAATGAATCATCGAAGTTTTGTAATTAAAATTATGAATTTTCTATAAAGCTTAAATGTAACTTAATTTTTACATGTGTTGTTTATTTAAAAAAAGATATACTCAATAATATTTCTTAATTTAGTAATTCTTAATGATTTGTGTCATCTTCTCAACTTTATAGGAGTTAAATTAACCACTTGCTTAAAATTTTAAAGGAAGTATATACACATATTCAATTTTTTTTCCCTCCATATAACACCAAATTAAATAAATTTCCGGAATGGGAAAAAAATAGGAATAGTAATAAATTCTTCAATGGTTTCACTCCAAATAATGGGTAAGTAATTGTATTCACTTAATAGCACAATCTGTGACATTTTCTGATTAAAAAGTAGCAACTAACCAAAATGTAATTTGGGAGAGTAATTCACCCCATTTTTCTACGTGGAAAATAGTGGAAACTGTATTTCAAGAAGCAGCCAAAAAATTGTATGTTCAAAGCTTGATTCCACCTAAAATTACTTCACATAACAAAAAGGATTTTTTCACTTGGAACTCTAATCATAATTCAGGAAAACCAGGTGATCTTCATCACAAATATCATGACCAATGATGTTATAAGTATAAACAATAGTTTGGGTTTGCAACTCCTGCAAATTATTGTACAGAATAATGGAAGTTGCTGCACATTTCATTCAACTGGACTTGTATATGGACAAATAGAGTTTTACTCATTATAGTTCAAATTTTGAAATTGTTTTTAATTTATTTGAATACCCGATCAGGCATGCTTTACACTCTTGTAGGGATGAAACTGGCATCTATTGACATACACATCTTGTGCTAATGCCCCCCTCCCATCCCAAATTTCCACAGGGATATTATGCAAGATAATAGCTCCCAATCCACTACGATGACTTTATTCTGTCTAAACCAAGTTTTAGCCAATGTAGAGCTGTGGATTGAATCTTTATCCTGCTGTGATATCCAGTTAACACTTTCCAGACCTTTTTCAAATGGAAACTAATGTCTGAAGTACATCTTGATAATCATCTGAACATAGAACCTTGCAGGGAATTTGGTTGTGCTGTTGAAGCAGAACATGACATTACCACCTGTTTGTTGCTGACTGAATGAAAAAACAAGGTTTATGTAAGAGGTAAAGCCAATAATAGGCCCAACAATTTAGGACTTGCAAATTGCATTTTTTTCATCACTGAAAATATTTGTTAATTGTGCCTCTCTGTAATGAGCTTTGAGCATCACTGTTGTCTGCATACTAATAAACATGAAATTTACTTGTAAATGACAATGAAATGTAGATCTGGATACTTGAATGGCTAGGTTATTGACAATTTGACGAGAGACATTTTTTATTGAAAACAGCACGCCAAAGCTATGTATGTTGCCATCAAGATTTCTTTTATCTCTCAGTATGCTTCCTTACTGTAGATGTGCCTTATTGCAACAAGATATTATATATATATCAGATTTGCTATATGGGTTTTGAAATTTCCAAAACCTTCAAACTTTCAATGGCAAATTTAAGTTTTATCAGCTTGTGAGAAATTGGGTTACAAGATGTAAATAACTTCAAATCGTAAAACTGATTTGTCTTTTATATTTTTCAACATTATGTTATAATGGAAAAGTTTGGAATATGTAATTTTTATTATTCTGAAAATGTAATTCCGGTATTTTAGTTATACTTTTTTTTGTTAATTTTACATTAATTTTCACTGTTGCGTTTCTATATCCATAAAAAATTATATATATAGTATTTGTATTGCTCTAGCATTTTTATTTTAACTGTTACCTTAAAAAATACTAGTCTATATATTAAAGAAATGCATTATATTGTGAGTTTCAAGATTTAGCACTATATTCCGAGTCTCAAGATAGGGACTAGTTGAATTTAATTAGGTAACAGCTGCTCCCATTATTTTGCTTCATAGTCTTAGGTAGAACTAACATTCATAAGTTGTATTAAAACCTTACTTTTAAAAAACTTATAAATCTTTTCCCTTTTCCTCTTATCTACTTTTTTCTTCACTTTTCATTTATAACTTAGTTTCAATACCTTGATTGAATACTTTGATATCTTGATTGTTATTTGCTTTTCTTACTTGGCTATTAACTTTCATTTATCCTTAAATTTTATATGAGGTCACATACACTTTTGGTAACAGTTCCTTTCACATTTCTTGGTGATCTTTGCAGATTACCTTTAGCACTCAATCACCCCATGTTCCTCAACTTTCTAGTGTCAACTCACTTGCTTACAGCTGCTCCGCTTAGAAACTCGTTCTAATCTGATCTGAGGGGATTGATTGTGTTAGTGACATCTTACCCTCACCCCTTTACAAAAACGACCTTTACAGGTGGACTTTAGTGAGTGACAGTGGAGTTTAATGGCGGAAGAGACAAAGCAAGCTATGCTGCATCAAACATTTGTTAAATTCAATCAGAAGTCAGGTGGGCTTTAAACTCTGGAGATAACAGTTGCAAAGTTTGAAATTCTACCAAAATTCTTATAACTCCATGTCTTACTTGAATTCGTAGTTGATCTTATGGATATAGTAAATGTAATGTTGTTCACAAAGGCAACCAAGCCAATGCTAACAATTCGAATAAATCTGATTAAAAGGATAATGTCTAACAAGATAGTGTCATCAATAATCACTTGAATCAATTTCAATGAATTCTTTTTTAAAAAGTCCTTGTATGTCTTTCAAAAAGAGTTATTGACTTTCATCTAAGATTGAGACATATTGAATTCATAATTTTATTATTCCACTCAATGATTAAATGAGAATTAATTGTTGAACATTACACTGGCAGTACATTATTTATTCTACTTTAAAAACTATAAGCTCTCGGTATGTATCACTTTGATACAGTTCTGGATGTGGATATCTATAATAGTCTGCAAATACAAAAAAAAAAATTCGAAATAAAAACCAACGTTTTTATATGGTGGCAAAGTTTATTAAAAAAAATATTAGTTAAAACTGGTTGCAAATATCTAAATATTGCATTGTTAGGCAAATAAGAACGGTTCCCAAAATTTCAGAGCTCTAGCTTGATGGGAAGTTGGTTAAATTAACAATAGACAATTTGATGACACACTGATACACATACATACAGACACACACCAAGTGAAATACATAACAACGTTAAAACCGCTAAAAATCACTAAAATTAATACGAAATAAATGGTTGGAATACAGTTAGTCAAAACCACTTTGGAGACAAGGAATTGTTATTTGGTGGTATTTTGCCAAATATTGACTTCTAGGTACTATACGCCTTAACATTCAGCCAAAAAAAATTACTTAATGTTTGATCATTCAAATTTGCTTCCAGAAGTGATTGGGCTAAAAGCTGGCATCTTTTAAAAAAAATCAGAGTTCAAGACTTGTCAAGCCAAAAGAGCGTCTAAATATTATTGCGTGAATTGTTGAAGGCGATGCACCGGGAGCGATTCTCGAGAACTCCAGAGCTCTGAGTCTGAAGGAAGAGTTGGTTAAAATTGGCCCGATCCGAAAGTTTTGGAGGTCTTCCCCCACACACACACCAAGTGAAATTCAGAAATTCGTTATAAAAAAGTTAAATAGTTTTCCAAATAGTGCTAATTTTAAGCATAATTCCACACTTAGTATTGTAGATTGCAGGACAAAATATAAATTTGGAATGATAGGAGTTCATTGTTAAAAAAAAATTGTAAGTTCCATTCCCATTAATTCAACCTTATACTCTTATTAATTAATACAATGGTAATGTGAATAAAGATTCCATTAATAGAATCTGTTTATTATTTTAAGTTTGAAAATGCTTCATTTGTTTGGTGCTAATCACTTTCAAGTAGAATGCAAGTGCTTCCTTTGGGAGTCACAAAATTCATTTTTGTCACCATTATTGTATGTAACCCACATAATATTAATGTTTTTTAGATGTAGAGAGCCCAACTGGCCCAGTTATTGTTACTTTATCATGTTCGCTTTCTTTATAACATACCCGAGCTATATGCTTCAAAGACAATGATGTAACCTGATTATGTTTACTAATTTAGTTTATCAGGAGGGTTTGATTTATCCTTTTCACAAGCTTCTGAATCCCCCCCCCACACAAATTTTTTCCAAAATTTTTTATACTTAGGAATGAATGCATAGTATTGGTGTTTTCCTTCAATAGATAATGCTTGATTAAAGCGATTTTTCGCGAAATATTTCGATTCAACCTAATCTTGGGTTGAATAAGCAAAATCTACACTGTTAATGTTTTCTACTGGCTGCTCAAAAAGTTGTGGTTGTTTGGATTTCATAGGATCTTTGGAAACTGGCATGAGCTGCTTGCAGGCTCATCTTGAAAATGGAAAATCTTTATGAGAATATTTTTAATTTGACCATCAGAAAGGTTGAGCTTCTTTTGAAAAGTTTACACAGCAACTGTGTTGAGCTCTCAGGAATAGGGAAATATGTAACTAATATGAATTTTTTTTATCTATGAAGTATGGAACATATTTTACATTAAAATAAAATTGATAGATTCATATCAAAATGAGTATAATAAAATAAGCTCCCCAGTGAACAGTTAAATCTAAATGTAATAATAATGCAAAAGCATTTTTTTTTTTCAATCTAAATGTGTCAAAATTACGTCCTATTCTTTAACAAAGGCACAGACAGTCGTAATTTAACATCCCAATAACTTTTTTCAGCTAAAGATAGTTTAATATTTTGATATTATATAACCACAAAATAAATTTTTCAGAAAGGGATTGTTACAAGTGAAATATATCGTAAACAATTTAAAAAATAGTACAATGCTTAATTTTAAAATTATATTGGTCAAAATTTTATTTCGTTATGATAAAATATAGTAAAACTTGAGTATGACTGCATTCAGAAAAAAGTCCATTGCCTTCACTCTACATATCAAAAAGTGTCTGCAAATTTGACTTGCTTTTATCTCTTCAATCTCAAATATTATTATGCTTCCATGTCTGTAACACATTTTCCCACAGCACTTGAATATAAATTTTCTTCTTTCCAATATAATGTAAATATTTTTAAATAGAAAAATATCATAGATTTTTGTTTTTATGTTTGTCTTCCACAGCTCCTTTTAGAATAAAAGTTCATTTGTCCTCTTTTAAGTCATTTGTTAAATTTACACTAAAAGTTCCTATTTTAGAATTATTATTGTAATAATAAAATGTAAGTATTTTTCTATTACCCTTATTATAATATACTGAAAAGTGATGAAATTTGATTCAATAAAAGTAAATCAATATATTTTACCCAAGAATTTCTGAAAATGTGTTTTAAAACTTAAAAAGAAAGATGCAAGAATGATACATCACAACTTTATTTTTCAACTAGGTATAGTGCAGCTGCCACAAAAGTTTGTACAAAGCAAATAATTTTGTAAACATTACCATGTCAGTCGGCAGAACAATATATATGTATAGAATATATAATTAATGTATACAGTTCATTCTCAATAAAGCATTTCCAAAATATGTTTAATCTATGTGGACGTTTCACTACACAGTCCAGATTGGTCACTGGCGTATTATCTTGTATATGAAAACTAAATATATCATACAGGACAACAAAATGATGATGATAAGCATCTGGCATAAGCATGTTAGATGATGGAAGAAATGTATATTAACAAAAAGTTTTATTCATATTCACTTTTGAAATCAAACTTATATATCAATAGAGAGTTACTTTTAATATCTTTTGAAAAAATAAATTTCTCACCAATATTTTGCAGCACAAGAAAGGATATGAAGACAGTACAGAATTTTTCATACTAAATTTTTAAAAAAGTACTTAGACAAAAATATTTTAATCTGAAAATAAATGCATACTTTGAAAAAATGATGAATATCAATTACATTGCAGATTTAAAAAAAAAAAAAAATGATCAACTTGCATATTTTAAGTAAAACATACAAATAATATGCTACCATATCAAATTCAAAATAATTTTTTAAAAGTTGTAAAAAAGAAAACATACAATCTGAAAGATGAAAAGTGTTCAAAAGAGCTGAATGCAAGATTAAAAATCTTGGAGCTAGTATTTATTTCACTAGTAATTTATTGATGAAAAACACCAATTATAAGGTAAAATTTATGCCCACTTCCAAAGTAAATTTAAAAAAATACCCCCTCCCCTCCAAAAAAATAAATAAACTTTTTTTCTTTCCATATATAGTCCACAAACATTTTTAACAGCAACCTTCAGCTTTCATCATATATAATATTTAGTCTTTAAGATAACTTGAAAGAATTTGACAGCTTATGTGCAAAAGGAGTCTAAAAAAAGTCACTTCATAGCTCAAAATGGACATTTAAATTGTTATCAAAATTCATAAGTGCAATATATGTATTTAAACTAAGAAGTCTGAATTATCATCAAATTCAATCAGATAACTTAAAAAAGAAAAAATTAAATTGCTCTAGCTGTAAAAGAGCAAAATCTATTTAATCTTAAAAGTATTTATACCTAATAGTTTCGATATGTGTATAGCAAGTAGAATCTTAAATAAATGAATGATAAAACAAAACATATGCTAACTTTAAAATAAAGCTACTATTAAATTGTGAAAATAAAACTGAAAAGTCACTTCTGCACATGATTCAGCTTTGAACATTTGGACGCTATTTGTGCTTTGAGATATTCAACTGGTACATATATACAATAAATGGCTACATTTACTTTATTTGGATGATCATGAGTATCTATTTAAAACATATCCATATAAGTGCACTGAAGGCCATAAGAACATATGGCTTAGACTTTTCTCAAAATAGAGTGTCAATGAAAATAAAGATTTTGCAACAATATAACATCTATATACAGTATGTGCAAAAATATATGTACTATTGATTCTATTTCAACATTCAGTACTTGATGTGGAAGGATAAAATTTTAATACTTCAATTATCGAATTGATATCAATTCAAACATTAAAATTGAAAGAAACAAGATTTTATTAACTGGGTGGGAAAATACTGATCTTTTTTACAAATATATTTCCCTTTGAAAAGAAAAATACACTAAATTCATTATTAAAAAAAATAATAGTGAATTAACATAATTTACTCTTCAGATAGTGCCTGGATAATTTAAATAATTCTTATATTAATATTTTACTTTGAAGTAAAATTATAAGTTTTCTTGCTTAGTAATACATTGAACAACATTTATATATGAGCATAACTGAATATATTTAATTAAAAAAACATTTGTACACCCCTTAAAGGCATGCAAAAAACAAAATATTAGAAATATTTTGGAATTTCAGTATACCTCACAAAATTTGTATAAGACAAGTTATGTGTAAAAATTTTAACTTTTAAGGAAATTATGTATAACTTAATACTGATTTTGTATTTGGAAGCCCCATTTATTTAAAACTAATTCTCAGAATTAGAATTTTCAAATTATTTCAGTGCTAATTTTTTTCTTAAATGGCAATTTAATAGCCCAAAATTCCCTAGCAATCTTAAATTTTAAGAAAGTAAATGGAAAAGATGTTGATTCCATACAGCCCTTTTTGAAATTTATAAAAATAGAAAATTATAATTCAATGCTAACTTACTACAGTATTTAACACACATCATGTAAAATAGGAAAATATATGTAATCCAGAACATTTATTATTATTATTGATGAAATACAATGTCAAAATATTTATTTCAGATGGAACAGAAGAGTATAAAATACTCTGAATTGCAAGTAGAAAATGTTATACTAAAATTTAAAATATATAAACAGTAAAACAACTGAAAACTACTTGCATCCAAAAACAAAAACTTTTCAATGCCTTTAAAATATTTACACTGAATATATTTATTTACATTTAGTACAATCAAAGGAAACAAAAGTAAAGAGATTCACAACACATTGAAACAATTTTTAATGTGCTAGTTGCCTTCTAGAACAAAATATTTGTTAACAAAACAATGAAAACTATATATATATATTTGTAAATACAAATTAATAGAAAACAAACAACAAAAAAACAGCATAAAACTTTCCTGAGGTTTTCCCCCAAACTGGCTCACAACAATTATTCATCAAGCAAGTGTTTCACACAAAAAAAAAATTCTTTTATATACATAAAAGAAATTAACTGGAAGACCAACCAAACCAATATAAGCTCCAATATCCATTCCCCTTCTTATTTACAGAACTATTCTTTAAAAGAATGATAAATATTTGAACATGTAAAAAAGTAATGAAATAACACAAGAATAAATACATAAAAATTTTTGCAATTCCAGCAAAGTAAAATTAACATCAAGATATAAATTTTTCAAAAAAAAAAAAAAACTAAATGCACATAAACCTATTTATTTAAAAAAGAATATTTGTAAATTTAACCAAATGACTAGTAAAACTTTCAGATTAAATATAAGGAATGATTTGATTATCTTTCTAAAAGTAAAATTTTAAACAGAAAATTATAGTAAGAGTTCTTTCCCCACCAGAATAAAATACTAGAAAAACAAAAATGATTACGACAACTATATAAATTTAATATCTCCTACATTTTAACTGCTCATATAAATTTTAATCAAGGCTCAAAAATTGATAACGTATTCCAGAACAAATTTTTATTTATCTATAGTAAGAGAATTTCAATCAATCTAGTTAATAGAAAATCATTTTATTTCAGAGAAATAGAGTATAACCTGTTTCATCAGATAAAATAATTTTCAAATAATAAAGCATTAATGCAAAAAGCAAAGAAGAGCTTGAATTAATTTAAAGCAACTATTAACTGATTACCTTTAGAACCAAATATATAGATAGGTATCATAATATTAAAAGCATAATACCAAATCATACTTAAATTTATTATTATTTGTATATATATATATTCCTTTTCAAAAAAAAAGGTAAAAACCTTTTCCAGGTTCAATTTTTAATAAGTAAAAATTTATTTATTTGATAAATTTGAATTTGATTTACTATGAAGATGAAATTATAACCGCAAAAAAAATCAGAATCATTTTCCTTCACAAACAATAAAAGATAAATGCAATAAAATTAACATTTTTATATGTATAATATTTAATTCAATTAAAGCAGAGAATATAACAACACTTTATAATTTACTTGAATGTGTCATACTCAGAAATATCTTCCATAATACTGATTTTATAAGATATAAATTCAAAAAAATAACTTACAAAGATTTTAAACAAGATTCTGTGCTTCCTAGGTATTAGAAAAAATGGGAGAAAAAATCTTAAAACTTAATTTTTTGAATGAATTAATCTTTTTTACTAAATTAAAATATAAGTAAACATTCAAATTTCTGGGAGAAATATCAACCCAATGAAGAAAAAAAAAAGTTATGTAAATATAAAAAAAATTGAATCAAACATTAATGCATTCTTTAAACTAGGTTTGTGAAAATATATCAAAAACCTCAATACTGAAACAAAGTTATTCCAGCCAATTAGCTAAAAATATGAAAAAAAAACCAGAAAACTTAACATATTAAAATTGCTTTAAAAAAGGGTTGTGTATGGATTCTTTTAAATGCAATCTTTTCAAAAAATATATTCCAAATTGTAAGAGACTTTAGAAACAAAATCTACACACAAATAGTAATCCAAATACAATTTAAGTATTAAAAAAAATGATAATCTATATATCTACACAATATCGATTCATTAAGCATGTTTCAATACTTAATAAAATTCATTCTTTGGGAGGAAGTCTTTCATAGAAAATTCATTTTAACATCTAAAATACATACTGCAATCCAAGTTTAGCACTTGAAAAGCTAGGAAAGAAAAATTATAAAATACCTAAATTAATTTTTAAGAGTAACATAAATACATATTTAACAAACAGTTTCAGATTTTCAACAACCAAGGTAGTATAAACAATCTAATTAAAAATAAATTACACATCATACAAATGCAAAAAGACATTGAACATTGTGTATTATTAAAAATGTTTTACTAAAAATAGTCAATATAAGATCTTCATATACTGAGCTTTCAAATCAGCAAGAAATATACAACCAAGAAATATATGTATCGAGATTCCAAAGGGTAAATTAATGAAGATGGAATGCAAACTAAATATTCTACTCACTTCATAAATGCGATTGATCACAAAGGCAAAACTGTTAGCCATGTACGAATAAGAAATAAAAATGGAATTTTAAAATACTGTGAAAACGGATAATACTACAATAATACTTTCACAAAGTGTTCTCTTGAAATATTCATAATCCTAAAATAGAAGCATCAATGTAAGTTGAATCTATTTTTGATTGCAGTTCAAATGTAAAAAGTGCTGTAAATGTCTAATACTGAATGATTTTCCAGTATGGGAATTTAAAACTGCACAATGTGACAAGATGGCACTTTAATTAAGACATTCTTTATGTGATAGATAATTAAAAATAGCATTAAAAGTCAAATATGTCATCTTAATTGTTAACAAGCTCAACATAATTGGCTGGATAAAGTCCAACACGGCCATCTTTGCGACCTTTGCACCAGCCCTGTTCATCTTCATCTTCGAGCTTTTCAAAAATTTCACCTGTTTGATAGATATCAATGAGTCAACAAAATGAATAAAACTTCGGTCAATATTCATAAAAACAGATTTAAATCAATTTCTTTAACAACATTTATGAAATAGAAATTTTATATGATAATTTTCTTGAATAAAAAGATAATTTAACCAAAAAAATATTAAGTTTTTATTTAAATCAATGAAATTAAATAAAAATTTCCAGATTGTAAGCAAACAAGGAAAACAGATGTTCATTCTTAAGATACATTTAAAATATTTTACTTTTGTATTTCCAAATGCGAGTGTGCATACAACTTAAATTTCTAATCTAAGACTTCAGATTCTACAAATAGATTATATAAGTACAATATCTTTCAAATTAACAAATTTAAAGATTTTTTCCTAATAAATTTCATGTATAAAAATGTAAAATAATTTAGCTTTTAAATTATTTAAATTGGGAAATTTTACAATGAGAAATATGATATACACAAAATATTCCTCTCTAGTGTAATACAAATTGTTGAGGAATAATCAGTTTTCACAGGATGGGTCTTTCTTTTTATTTTCTTTATTTTTTTTAGGGGGGGGAGGTATATTAATGTTGTACAAGAAGCAACACGAGGGCCTCGCAATTTTGAGCCTAGGTCAAGTGATGAGGATGACACCTGAACTGACACCTCAAGACTCGAACTCAAGACTGAAAGAAAACCCTGGCCGTTAATCTGATGCCTTAATCACTAGACTACCACAGCCACTCAGTTTTCACAAATGACAGTAACTTATTGCAATCTTAAATAATAGAAAAAGCTATAATACAATAAAGCTTTAAATATAGTGACAGAACATCAGTCATGAATATTCAGATAAAATTGGTTTCCCCCACCAAAAAAAAAAAAATTTCACAAAAAAAATAGTAATAAATTATTTTTCTTTCACTTGTATAGAGAAATAAAGCCTTAAATATAATTCCCAACAAACATCCTACCAGATTTGAAAGATAATTCATCTTCTTCTGCACCCTCATAATCATACAAAGCTTTGACAGGGACACCTGGTTCACCATTATCTACTAAAGCATCATTTGAACCTTCATCCCAATCTTCTTGGTCATCATCAAAAGGATTAGCATCCTGTCCCCCATTTCTAAAACACGTTAAAAAAAATTAGGATTGAAAAAAAAAAAAAAAAGGATTTTTGTAACTAAAATGTAAAATCATTAAATATTTTTTTAAAAAATGTGTTGGGGAAAAGTGCTCATCAGCTAATCTGACGTTTAATTACACAATTTACAGCAAATAAGTTTTAGATACTTTGAAATTTTTCTACAATATATAAGCCATTTTTTTAAATCATTTGTCACTTTTTTTTACAGACATTCAATTTTCTTTCCTCTCTTTAAATTTAAATTAAAGACAAGTCTTTTTTTTTAAAAAAAAAAAAAAAAAAACAATATTATTATGATTGTTTTAAAGGTACCGAGAAAATATTATAGGATACAACAATCAGAAATAATATTGACAAATTCAACATTCTTATTTGACTGTTATATAGAGTTTGCCATATCTTATGAGAAGCTACAATGATGTAAGTAACCAAGCTTTCAGGAATAATTTCTTCATTAAAATAATTACCAAGAATACTTATCCAATTATATAGACTTTAAAGAAATTTACCATAGCTTAAATGTCATGTAATTGATAAGAAATTAAATCAAAAGTTTAAATATGGGGTGAAAAAAAATTGACTGTCAAATAATTATTTCTATTGTTTAACACGTAAATTAATCATAAAAATTTGAATGATTTACAGATATTGTGTTACTAGATTTTTGTTTTCCTATTCTTCAAGCTTTGAATAAAATCTTAAAACAATTAAAAACTTAAACAATTATTTTTTTTTGCTAAGTTTTATAGCAAATATATTTTAACATTGCGTTGATATTGCTAATTTCATCAAGTGCTATTAAATTATTGAATTTTTAAATAAATTACACTTAAATATTTCTTATGGAAATAGTATTTCTTCTGTCAAGCAAATATAGTATCATGTCCATACAGTTTACTTTTCATGAAAAAATATTAAACATGGATTTTATAATAATCCAGGTTCATATTTTATTTAAAGATACATTATTAATTATACATAAGCATACTATTTGAGATCACTCTAAAAATTGAGTTTGAAAAAAAAAAAATTCTTATCAAATTTTCTACGCTGAACCTTAAAATTTTACCAATACAAAAAAATTGATACATTTTTTAAGATTCGTTACTGCAGATTTGTTTTAAATTATTTACAGCAACAAAAACAATTTATGAATTAAATACAATTTTGATCTATGACCAAAAAAAAAAAAAAAAAATGAATGTAATTAAACAAATATGTCTGAATAAAACTGAAATTATAGAAATTCAAATTTCTTATTTGAAATTATTTTGCAAAAAGAGTTAAATTTCAAAAAGAAAAGAAATGTTATACTAATTTTATCGAACTGTTGTATATTAAATTAATTTTTTTAAGCACTACTTATACAGCAGTCCTGTAACTAAAATAGATCTACAAAAAGAGCTATAAATTTAACAAAAAAGAAAAATTAAAGATTATTTTTTTAAAAAATATGCATTTATTACTTACGTACTAATACCTGAGTTCCTATTCGATAAATTCTTCTCTTTCCCATTTTTAGTTTGGTTGTTTTGAATATTAGTAAGGGTTATACCACTATCATTATTTTTCTTTTCTTTCTTTGAAACATTATGAAAATCTGGATTGTATTCCTATAATAAATTAGTTTTATAAATAAAAATTTATTGCATGCATATTTTTTTTAAAAAAATCATGCCTGTATTTATAGATTTGTAAATTAAATGTTTTCCATTATGTAACAAATTTATGAAATTCTTATATTTGCACAAAACATAAGTGACATTTAAACACACACACACAAAAAAAAACATCATTCAACTGAAGTATTAATTTAATTGCATTAATCAATAAATTTCTTCTCAAAAGAAACAGGAAACATGATCTAAATTTTCAAAATGTATGTGACAAAATAATGAGAGTTTAATATAATAAATATTTGTATAAAATACTTTTGAATCTCCAGATATTAGATCCATTTAAATTGGTTGCTCATTAAGAGAAAAAAAACTTTAAAATAGTTATAGTTATGTATAACAACATTGCTCAGTCATGTACATAAATATGATCAGAAACAATGGATTTTGGAGATTTCATGATTACCCTATCACGAAATTTTTGCTTTGGTTACCAGTTTCAAAAAAAAAGGAGAAATGATACTGATCATCAGCAATCTTGGTTTCATCATATGGTATCAAGAGTGTATTTTTGGCGTATTTTCTAACATTGATACTACAAAACCAATACATGCATATGTTTGAATACACATGCAATTGTAGATTTTAAGCACTTCATAATTAGCCTTCCCTTCATCAATCAGTATAGGTTGTGTTTGTTTGTTTTTTTAATTTTTATTTTATTTCTAAGTTAGACCAAAAAGTCCCCAACAAATGAGTAAGAAAGCATATATGAATTCTTCATAAAAATAATACTTTGAAGAATAATAGATAATACCAAAATAAGAAATCTATTAAGTTGCACATCCTATACAATGAAATTTATAGGAAAAGCTGCCTATCTGCACTTAAAAGCAATATGAATGCTGTTGGCAAACAGACTTTGTCATCAAGAATCTCGGTCAAATGACAAAGATGAAACTTGTGCCCTACAAAAACTTACACACCATGCCAACGGAAGAATTCAGAATATTGGCAAATTTAATATACATCAGACCAGCTATACTGCATCTCTATAGTGGATCAGGGCTTACACTTATGATTCAACAGAAACACAGATTTGCAACCCTTACCATTAGGCTACCACGGAAAAGCAATGTCAAAAATTTCAGTGTTGAAATGCAGATTAGTTAAAATGCAAAAACAGCTAAATTTTTTTGGATACACCAGCCTTATTCCTTATTGGTCGATTTTATTAGTGTAAGAGCCGTAGTTGGCCAAGCTGAATTAAACACTTTATTTACTAGAAATCAGACATATTATGTTAACTATAACTACAAATTCATATTTGTAAACTAGATGCAAAGTGAATGAATAAGGAAAAAAATTTTGAGCAACAAGAGAGAAGGCCAAAGTAAGAACTGTGAAGGAATCACAGTAACATTATTCATATTTACTCAAAACTATAAACTCCAGGGAGAGTGAAGCAATCATTTGGGTACTCATGGTCAAAAACTGTGTTTTTATCAAAATAAGATAAGGATGCCTTTGAGGGATTAAACAAAGAAATACACAACTGTGAATAACCTTCAGTATTTACAATTTTTCACTGTGGCTCAAATTATTGAGAAGTACTAGATGTGATTGTTTATCAACATCACACTGAGAAGCAACAAGTGAGCTATTGCCAATGGACCTCGTAATTTTAAGCTTCAGTCAAGTGACAAAGATGACACCTGAGCTGGCCTCTCCCTCCTGTAGTTTCTACACTACACCAATGGACGGACTTGGTACCTAAACAGCTTTAATGTGCAACAACTCCATTAAACAGCAGGTCTTTAGTGGCATCAGGTCTGGAACCCATGACTTGAAGAAAACTGTCAACCACAAGTCCGCTACCACAGCCTTCTTCGAAAATACTGAAACAAATGAAGCAAATTGATGGACTTTTTTTTCCCTCGTTACAAAACACAAGTTTTGTTCAAAAAATTACCAACTAATGCACTTCTCTCAAAACTATTTTTCTTCATAATGTACAAAGACTTTTTTTCTTCCAAGTTGCAAAACTAAAATAAACTGTCTTCATAAAATCCACATAGACACATATAATATAAAAACTAATATGAGACATCCAAATAATGTGAAACTTTGTAAATTATTATAACAATAGAAGAAACAGTAATCAATTTCTACATCATTACACAATAACAAAATCAAATTATAAAACTGATCAGTTTTGCAAGTATGGGACTACCACCTAATAATAAGAAAGAAGATAAAATTATTGCAGCAGACCAACAAAATGAGTTTATTAGTAAGTTATGCACATCACAAAAAGCAAAGGCAGCAAAAGCTAAAGTAAAGAATAAGCAGTATGAAGTTGTTTTCCCCAACAAATAGCAAGAGGAAAAAAAGAAACAGATTTACAGGAAGATCTTCGCCAATTCTGTGCTGATTGACAAGCATAATGCCACTCTCTGGAAATGGAGCTTTCTTGCTTTTTCCTACAATATCTCTGAATTCTTCAGAATAATCCTGTAAAAATGCACCACAGCACAAAGCGAGCACACGAGAAAGAAAACATTACACATTAGTTCATTCAAGCATTTACATTTCAGTACAGAATTTTTGGAAATAAAAATTAAATATAAAATAACTTATTTATATAACATGTTCCTTGTATTCAGTTACACACCAAAATGTCCTCAAAGAATAAATATTTAATCAATACTCAAAAAAAAAATTTGTTTAATTCCTCAGTGAATATAAAAAGTTTACTTTAAGAAAATTTAATTCCATATTAATTTATGTAAACTGGTTAGGAATATATTCAGAAAAAAAAAATTCTTCCAAACAAAAGAATATCATCAGCTAATATAACATAAATTTTTTTAAGAATTAGTCCAAACAATCAAGGATTGATCTTACAGTTACATGCTTACAAAGATGTTCCATTTAGCTAAGCTCAGGTCAGTTAACTTCTACGTATTATCAAATTTGAACATATAAGACTGTTTAAAAATATCAGATGCACTTTACAAAGTTTTAATAAATATACACTTGCATTTCCATTATTAAGACAAATCAACAAATAAGAGCAAGTAAAACATCGGATGCATTTATAGAATCCTACTTATGTGTTAAAGATAAAAAATTAGAAATACAAACTTTCTACTTTGACATATTAAATTCTCTTTTAATCACTTTTAATCATTTTTTTTTTTTTAAATCGTTTTATGAATTTCCAATTTTCTTTACTGAAACACAAGGAATAAAAGAAATTCAGATTCTGAGAAACTAAAAAATTTTATATACTTATCATGCAGTAAGTCAATAACAATGAAGGAAATTTTAAAAATTAGCATGCTGTTTCATATACCATGCATTTCAAGGATATTCTTCAAGAAAAAACAATCATTAAATTAATAGCTCTTTCTAATAATAATATGGATTTCAACAAGCATCAAGTAAAAAATATTGTAAATAATAGTTCATTGCATGCAAAACACAATCAAGAACTATAAGAAAACAATTGAAAGAAACTATAGAAAATAATTGAAAAATTACAATCCTGTTTTTTACTTGTTATTATCAGTCCATTTTAAAGAATGATTTAAATTTAATGAAGATATCTTACCTATCTAATATCAACTCACTCTTATTTATTTTTATTTTATAATTAATAGTTTAATTATTGAAAAAATTTAATTTTTTTTAAAAAAAAAAAAAAAAAAAAAAAAATCATACAAAAACACATCAAACAAGAATAGTTGACAACATTTTTCAAAATCAATTCACATTAAAGTATGGAAATATAAAATTTGTAATGTAATATTTTTATGTAATTATAAGGACTTTTTATGTAATTGTGTTTATGTAATATCTGGAAATGTAAATAATTTTACATTTTTCAGTAAAAACATTCCAAGAAATGTTAATACTAAAATTAGTAAAATATTTCAGGGTAAAAAAGTTATACTTTGCACTTTCTGCATTTCAAAGAAATAATATTTTGCAGAATGACAGAAGCCCAATTTTTTCTAACACACCAAATGCATAATGAAATAAAAGTTGCAAAAATTATATTTTTAGAAATTTATGAAATAAATATATTTTTTTTTAATTTCAGCCCTGAAACTGTAACTTACCTCAAAGACTGGCCAATTCATAGCCATTCCAACACCATGATTTGTAGACCACCATTTAAGGTCTTTACTTGCATCAGCATTTTGAATAGAATGTCTGTATTCCTCATATATTTGGGGAAGCCTATATTAAACAAAAATTTGGGATTGCAATGACAGATAAAATACTACAAAAATTTCGTCATGTTTTCAATTTTAACATCAAAATTCCTCCATTTTACTAAGAATTGAGAAAAATATAAAAAAATAAATTGAATTTGCACAGAAAAAAACATAAATAACAATTTAATATATTTTTTCCACAAATACAAAATTATTTCATTTTTAAAAGAATTAATTTAAATATAATCCAGCAGATATTGAAACACATAAACACCACTTAAATATTATAAATTATTTAAAAAAAAAAACTATAGTAAGATTTTGAGCTTTTAAAAATTAAAATGATTTACTGTAAAATTATTTAAAAAATATCATTTATTTTACTTTAATAAATAGATATAATTTTTCCAATTTCAGTGATACTGTATAAAGTATAAGGGCAATATCATCACCTACAGAATTAAAAATTCAAAAAAAAAAAAAAATTTGAGACAGTAAAAAATAGGGATTTAATGATTTTCATTAATGAACCATGTGTAATAAATAAATTATTCAAAAATTTAAGGAAATGACAAAAGAATAACTGAACTGTGAAACTGTAACAACCATTTAAAAAGCAAAATTTATCACTTTAATCATAAAATATCATACAAAAGGTTAAAGTTCTCTTAAAAATTCATGATACTTTTGAAAAGAATTGGAAGAGAAACTGTTCACAACATATGGTTATTAAGATCGATTATTTTATTAACTTCACACTTGAAGCAACACAAGGCCTATTTGAAACAAAACTTAGTGGGACATATGCCCATAAGGAATCAAAGGGCTAATTGAATCAAGACTCAAAGGTAACAATGCTGGCCTTAAGTTCATGACCATGATCACTAAGCATCCATAGACCACAACACTTAGAAAGAATCCTCCTTATCCCTCTGACTGCTTAATTTCTGATCCAAAATCCTTTCAAAAATTGCAGGGGAATTTGCAGTTATGTCTATACATGTTTATAAATTTAAAGGTGTAATTATTTTTAGTATGAGAAATTTAAATAGTGATTTAGATCATAAGAAACTACTTGCAAAAAAAATCAATTTCTAATACTCTACCAAATTTCATGAGCATATTCTTTGTGTGAGTATGCAACCCTCAATAAAGAGAAAGAAACATGAACATGAAAACTGTGGGATGAGCAAATTTCACAATATTTGAATAGCCTGCTGAAATTGCAAGATAAGCAGTAAGAAAATTAAACAAAATGCAGTTGAAGGTATGTATGGAAATTATCTCCTTAAAAAACTTGGTTTAAATCTCCTTTATTTGATAAACTTACCAGAAGCTTACATTTCTGAAAATTTCTCACATCAAAATTTCAATTTATAAATTTTACTTGCTTAAAGTTTTTAAGTAAATAACATCCTCTCTCTCTCACCAAATTTTATTTCTTAATACATTCACAAATAGTAAAATTATAGCAAATATTTATCCCATCCATAGGTCTTGATTATTTCCCCAAATAAATAAACAAATGGCTTGAGCAGTCAGTCACAATATTATGTTTAAATATATGGGGGGGAGAACCATCCCATCAGGATACTTGTCACAGCTAAAAAAGATTCTAAGAAGGAACATTGTAAAACTGTCCTTGAAAGTATTAATAAGTTTGCTAATTTTTCTATTCATACAAAATCACCTTAAGTTCCATCTCATCAAAAAGTTACTATCAAATATTTGCATTTTATGGAGCAACATTACAATATTTCTTCTTAAACCCAATATTAATGGATATAAAAATCCATAAAGTAAACAAAAAAAATAATACTTACTCTGGATCCGTAGAAATGTTAAGGCAACTATTTATGCCAAAAAGCATCTCTTTAAAGAAGTTTAACCTTTTTTCTTCAAATTCTTGGCATTTGTCAAACACAACTGTCATATCTTCCATATATTTGGCATTATAATCATTGATTTCTCTTAGAGCTTGCTCATAACGTTCTTTTGTTTTTTGAACTTCATCTTTACATTTGGAAACCCGATCTTGCAATTTTTTCACCTAAAATATAAAAATATTGAGGGTTAGAAACATATTTACTCTGTCAAAATTAAATGTAGCACATTATGATTTTACTTGTTTGATTTCACTGTTATGAAGATATTTACTGATTTTTTCACACTGTTAATATTACTAGATTTTTAAATTCACATGAGCGTGACAAAATACCAAATATTCTTAAACATATGCATAAAAAAAAGCATGAAAAATTCTTACTTGATCAGGTGAAAGAGATGTATCACTAGAAGCATTCCTTTCTTGATTTATGGCAGACCTTTCATTTTTACAAGCAGCATGGTATTCTGATTTACATTTATTAACCTTTTGTAACAGCTTAGCCCAGGGCTTTTGAGCCTAAAGAATATTTAATATAAAAATTTTAGCAAGTTCAAAATAAAATTCAATGTAAGAAATATTTTATTTCTTTATTTATTATTTTTTTTTTACAAGTCCTTATGTGGTCCAATTTTTATTGATGGGCTTTAAAAACCTTTAACTCCTGAATTTTTAAATCTAGTACATTTTCCTGAACATAGAATTTAAATGGCCACAAATATTTATAATGATGGACTTTGACTATAATACATGTATGTACATTTGGTTCCCCAGATGATAGAACAATAAAATAAAAACTAACTGAAAAGCATTAAAATTTTCTATATTATAAAAATATAGCTAATTTTTTGGAAATGAAAATAATTTAAACCAATTAGTAATAAAATGATATAAAATTATTAGTGTCTAAATTATGTCATCTGAGTGGACTAACCCCAACATTACTCTACAAATTGGAGAAGTGTTAATGTTGTGATCTCTTGTTCCATAAATATATTACACATTTTTATAAATACTTTTTTACTAAGTGAACACTCTAGTTTGGATGCACCACTGCCCATGACATTCATAATTTCATATATATGTGCCACTTCTTTAGCAATATCCTCATAAGGGCTTGTTTTTAGGTAAGTACAAGAATTATGACTTCGGAGTACCATAAATCTTTTTTTTTCCCGTGGTGCTTACTGTCTTTGGTAAACACAAGTGTTGTGCCTACAGTATACACTCATGGGATCCTACTCTATTTTTAATCCTCTTTCTTATGTCTAATTTGCAGTTACACATGGTTAGGCATAACATTTGCCAAATTTGGATCTTGTGCCATAAACCCCACATTCAAACCAGTTCACAATGCAGATTAATTTAGTTTGTATTAACGTCGCACTAGAAGCAACATGAGGGCTATTGGAGGCGGAGCTCGTAATTTTGAACCCCAGTCAAGTGACAAGGATGATACCTGAGCTGGCACCCCCCCTTCCTAACATCCACACCACACCAACGGAAGGACTTTGGACCCCAACAAATTTAACGTGCATCAGCCCCGGCTACACAACGGGTCTTTGGCAGCCAAGGATCAATCCTGCGACTGAACGAAAACTGCCAGCCACGAATCCGAAACCATGACCACTAGGGCTACTGCGGCCACCCAATTCACAATGCAAAGGACCAACATCATAATTCCATCAGAAATATAGTATTTTATTTTTAAAAAAATCTGCCACTAACTAAAAAATTAAAGGTTGCCACAGAAAAAAAATGTTTCATACAAAATAAATATTTACTGATTGTGATTTACCAATTTGTAACACAGAATAAGAATAAATTTCACCAATGCTATTGAAAACTATCTAAATATAAACTGCAACTAATTATATCAGTTGGTGACATTTTATTACTTGTGCAGCTGAGTTCCAACACCTGAAGAAAAAAATATCTTGCTCTCTTTTTTAAAAGCATTACTCTATGACATATTAACAATATCATTTAGAAGAAATTGCTGACTTGTGTATTGTAAGATGAATGAGTTCTCATAAAATTTTCTCTCAAGGACAGTTGGTGAGGAGAATGCCTAACATCATGTTGTGCATTAGATAAATCTAATATTTGTACCGGTAACTTCTGTACGTATATCTAATATTCAACTTTTAAAAAGATTTTTAAAAATCTTAAAAATTTTATATAACCCGAAAAAAAAATTTATACAAATAGTTGACAAATGTTTTGAAAAAACTCACTGTTATTA